>OU426995.1:2760637-2763137 GCA_911387935.1 Dolichovespula saxonica | reverse complement strand
TATATATATATATATAAATATGAAATTCGAATGTAATGGAATCGTGAAGTGGAATCGTTTGTTCGAACTTGGAAACAAACATTTGTAGTTGTTATTTGTGTATTTCTATAGATCGAAAGTAGGCGACTAACGGTGAAATCGAATAGTGAAGTCCCATCGAGCGTATCCTTCCTAAGGCAACCTAGCTGTTGGATCATCGTCAGAGAAGGCGTTATTACGGTACTGGCTGATCGCTTCCAGACAGTATTCCAATATTTTTGCGGGGAAAACTCTAGCGTGGGCGAGTATTCGAATATAATATAGAAGAGAAAATCGTTCTAGGTTGATATGGTGTACTTAAAAATGTAACTAACACTCGCAAAAAAGAACTTTTCTTTACCAATCTTGTTCGTTTTATCGTTAGCTCTATAGGTACCATAGTTGGATTTACATCTTCAATCTTATGTTCCCTTTCTTTCTCTCTTTCTCTTTCTCTTATTACTGTTTGCTCTTTTGCCGAGGAAAGAAGAGGAAATAAAAGTAAAGTGGAAGAAGAAGAAAAATAAAAACATAGAAAAAAATAATAATAAACGCAAAAACTTTATTGATGTCCGAGTCTCTCGATTTGAGTCTCGTCCGGTATTTCAAATATCTCCGCCTTGCTCCGTCAATTTTTCGTTACGATCTCTTCCCATTTCTCGTCAATCTTGTTTTTTCGTCTTCTTCTTCTTCTTTTGTTACTATTTTTATTTTTTCCTTATTTTTTATCTATTTCTTTTTCCTTTTCTTCTTCTTCTTTTTCTTCGTTTTTGTTCACCCGCGTACACGTGTCGTTAGATAGTACGAAGGTAGTGTCGGAGACGTGTTCGCGGCGAAAGAAAGAAAACATGAAAAAAAAGAAAAACGAGAAAAGAAAAGTAAGTGAGTACGATTATTATGCACGTCAAAATCGACTGGCAATACCGAGTAGCTCGACTTTGACGATTCTCCTCTAACGCGTCCTGCTAACAACGTGTATCCCTTGCTCCGCTTCCCCCAGTACTACGACCCTTCGCGTAAATCGATGAACGATCTTGACCTCGACAAAAATTTACTTTACGAACGTACGTCACGCTCGTGACCTGCCTAATGCAATTTCTTTTGTTCTTCTTCTTCTTCTTCTTTTTACTCTATTTTTTCTTTTTATTCTTTTGCTTTCTCTCTTTACATTTTTTTCTTCTTTTCTCATTTTTTTTCCTACGGATGACAAGAGAAATTAAAGAAATTAATCCCTATAATAGATCTCTGTTTTCTTTAAAACAGGCTACACCGTGTGTGTGTGTATGTGTGTGTGTGTATATATATATATATATATATATATATATATATATATATATATATATACATACATATATATATATATACATATATATATATATATATATATATATATATGTATACATATAATGTGATCGATTTTAATTATATTAAATTCGTGTAAACCTTGAAATTGAACAAAGAAATATTATAATTGAAATACACAAGTATCAAAAAAGATATATATATATATATATATATTCTTAACTCACGTACAGTTCAACCTGTATAAAAGGTGCAACTTCTTCGCCCAAAAATTTCTGAAACACAAGTATATATATATATATATATATATATATATATATATATATATATACATATATATATATATATATATATATCTTTGTATATGTATGTATATGCGTTCTTCTCGAGCGTCTCTCCTCTCCGACATTATGCGTTTGAATATGTGTGCGTGGTCAATCTCGTGCGTCCATTAGAGTGTGAGCTTTCCGAAAACGATTGTTCATCCGAGGAAAGTTTGTAAAATGTGATGGTGTACAAGGTAATGAGATAAAGCAAGGGAAAGAAAAAAAGAAATGAGACAAACGTTATAGAGCAAAATATTTTATTAACTTTTCTCGGAAAAAACGTATTGGAAACTATTGAAGATCTAAAGAACGAGTGAATGAACGAGTAAGAGAAAAAGAGTAAGAAAAAAAAAAAAATATATATATATATATATATATATATATATATATATATATTTATATACGATGTATGTGTATAAATCAAGTGCAAAAGCGAAACTGTGAGGATTCATTTAGGTATATATGAAAATCCGTAAAACTGGGTTCGGGCAAATGTATAGTTCTCTCCACGGTATAATGATAGTTATTAATGCAACTATATGATACTATATGAAAGATAAGTTAAAAAAAAAACTTGAATAATCGAAGTTAAAGGAAAAATATTCGAGAGAGGATTAAAGAGAAATGAAAATGAGTGAAAGAAAATATTATTAAGCTGGATACTGGTCGCAACCCAGTCACCGTGTCATCTAGGGCTTTATTGAAAACAATTGTAAGTAATTAATAATTATTATATCGCGGACGATGTTTATTATTCCTATTATTAAGCTGATTATTATTATTATTATTATTATTATTATTATTATTATTATTATTATTATTATTATTATTATTATTATTATTATTATTATTAT
>OU426995.1:2700637-2755637 GCA_911387935.1 Dolichovespula saxonica | reverse complement strand
TCGCGGTTTTAAAAGATTCACGGTTGTTTAGAACATATGGATATCGATGAAGTATCTAGATATTATTGCGAAAATTTGTTGAATAATTCTTTTTTCATTTTTCTTTTTACTTTTTTTATTGTTTAACTTACTTTTTTTATTTATATATATATATATATATATATTTTTTTTCTATTTCTTTTCTTTGTTTTTACCGAGATAAATTACGGTTTATTCTGATACCTATATCTGACCTGCCTAAGGTACAAGATACGAACTTAGAAACTTTTTGTTTATTTTTTTTTTTATAACTATACATGCAGATTAAATTCGATAAACTCGAATACACATTTTTCTGGGGAAAAAATTATAAATTCGATAAGATGATATTCAACAAAATACAGAATTCGCGAGCAGAGATAAGCGGAGCCAACAGAGCTCTCTCGAAAATTCATTCTTGATGGTCGTGACGAATCCAGTCGTGGATAAATGGTGGGGAAGGATACGATAGAGACAGAGACAAAATCAGAGACAGAGGCAGAGAGAGAGAGAGAGAGAGAGAGAGAGAGAGAGAGAGGTAGAGAGGTAAAGGAGGTGAGAAGGATTGCCTCGAGGAACGACTTTCTTGCCTGTAGAACGAGCTTCCCACCTACCTTCGAAGTAACATCGACCTTTTATTAGGGTAGGAGCCGAAGGTCTCGCTCATTGGTTAACTCTTATACGTACAATGTTGCAGTTCGTTGTGGCCTCTCAAGAATCTGGGATCTTTATTAGCTCGAGACATGGCCACTACGAATTAAACTTTCTTTCCTTTCATGGATTCGAGTTTTTTTGATAACGCATTTTGTCGAGAGACGAAGACATTTTCACTGCTGGATTTTTCATTTTTTTCTCTTCCTTTCTTTTTTTTTCTTCTTTTTTCTTTTTCTCTTTCTTTTTTCTTCTTTCTCTCTTTCTTCCTCCTTATAACCAATTATTACGAGCGCGAATATTTCAAATCGTTTGATTATTAAAATTAATTCAAATAAATCGTTCTTTCATTTACAAAGTAATAGCCTGACAAATGACAATGCGAACTTTTAATTTCTCCCTTTTAATCCTCTTTAATTTCTCTTTCAATAAGTCGAATCCGATCGATACGATCGTAAAACATTTTATTTTATTCTCCTCCACGGTTACAAAAACATTCTAATCCTCTGCTTAACATTTCCAATAAATAAAAGCATTTAAAAGTTGTATCAATTCGTAAACCGTCTTATTACTTCTCGTAAAAAAGAATAAAAAAATAAAAAAATAAAAAAAAATAGAAAGAGAGAGAAAAAAAGCAGAAGGAAATGAACGCTAGCCTCGAAATACGAATATTTTTTATTAGATTGCATCCTGCTGTCGACGTTTCTTTCTCTCCTTCTCTCTCTCTCTCTCTCTCTCACACACACACACACACACACACACACACTCTATTCCTCCATCCATCTGTATCTCTCTTATATCCTCCACATTTCGTGATAACAAGAGGAAAGATAAAACGCGAATGGCGTAATGAAAACAAATGATATTTCCAAGTCTCATCGGCGCGCGTACTGAATTTTCTATCAGCAATCACGATATCTCGGCCGGGGGGGAGAGGAGAGAGGCGGTGGAGAGAATGAGAAAGCGGGAGGGGTGGTAGGACGAATCGGGTTGGCAATATTCGTCGGTAGGTTCATTTACACGGGGTTTAATTTACAACCGGGTTATAAAAACGCGCGTGGACGTTCTGTCATAATCCTTTCGTCCAGTCTGAATCACTCCTTAACCCAACCCTCCCTTTCTCTCGATTGCACTCGCTTACCCACGTTCGAATTAGGGGGATTGAAGAACCTCCAAACAAGAGAGAGAGAGAGAGAGAGAGAGAGAGAGAGAGAGAGAAAGAGATAGAGGGAGAAAGAGATAGAGGGAGAGAGAGAAAATGAAAGAGAATCGTACGTTGACGTCTCAATTCGATCGTACATTTCCCCCACCACCCTGCCCGTCCATTATACCTAACTCTTCGTTTTCGTTCGCCGTGAGTTCGCGATTCGGTCTGGGATTGTTCTTTGACCCTCCTCCCGCGAAGTTCCACGGTACGTCAGACTTATCGCCGTTCGCCTAATGGAATTGCGTTGCTATAGTACTACTACCCGCCGTTGCTACCACTCGCGATACCCGAGACTCGAATAAAAGCGAAACGCTCCGAGGAATTCCTGAAATGCGCCCGCGTATCGTGCTCTTAATCCGCTCACGGATTTTCCGCACTCCCATGGCTTTTCTTCCTCAACGCCACCACCAACGCCGCCAATACACCCCCCTCCCCTCCTGCCCTCCACTCTATCCTTCCACCCTATCCGATTTCTCTACTCTCTTCTCTTCTCTTCCTAGAATTTACCTCATCTCTTTACCTTTCTCGTCTCTCGTTTCTCTCTCTCTCTCTCTCTCTCTCTCTCTCTCTCTCTCTCTCTCTCTCTCTGAACGTTCTCGAACTCGATGATGAAGCCATTCGTCTTTCGGTTATATTTAGTTTTACGTTCGTTTCCCACCCTTTCCTTCTTTTCTCTATAAAAAGATATTTTCGATTATTTACATTACGTGCTGCGCCGCCCTCGTTTCGAACCTCCTGAATATATTCGTGGATGCTTTCAAATGATGATAATCACGTCGATCTGCGTATATCTTTCGAGTAAATTGATCGTCAGTGAGGTGTTCTTTTATTCTTCTTTTTTTTTACGGAATTTTTTTTTTTACGAGAATTTATTTATTTATTTATTTTTTTTTTATTTTTAGAGGATTTTCGTGATCGCGACAAACAGATATTGTATAAAATGGACGTATCTGTTAAAATTATACAATGACATACGTTGAATATAAAATGATATCAATCTTTACATATGTATATTTTATTGTTACGGTTATAGCACACGATCGTTTTTAACATACACACACACACACATATATATATAATCGTGTATTTTTAATATCACTATAGAGGCACCAAAATTTAAACATTAAGGTAGATATATTGGAAGTCCTTTTTTTTTTCTTTTTGAACAAGAAGTCGTTAACAAAGGGAAGAAAGAAAGGCTAGGGAAATAAAAAAACAAAAAAAATCGAAATCTCTAGAGCTAGACAATAAGAAGAGTGAAAAAAAGTAAGAGAGAGAGCGAGAGAGAGTAAGAGCAAGAGAGAAAGAAACAGATGCTGAGAACGAAATAGAGAAAGGCAATATGGAGGGCACAGACGAGAAAGGAAAGAGAAAGAGAAAAAGAGAGAGAGAGAGAGAGAGAGAGACGATTTCGCACAGGCCAGAAAGATGGTCTAATGGTCGAGGACGGTCTCGTCCCACCCCATAATGCCCCATATACTCGGCAATTTATGCGCCGAAACGTATTAAATACCTCCTTCTATCCCCCCTACCTCGTTGCCCGTGTGATCTCCGCAACATGGCGCAGCACCGTAGCAACGGTCACTATATATTAAGGGCAATATTTTAAATGCGGTACACCTACATTGTTAATACGAGTATATACATACATATATATATATATATATATATATATATATATCTCACCGAATATATATATATATAATATATATATATATATATATATATATATATATATATATATATATATATATTCGGTGAGATTCCTTTTTCCAAAAATAGATCGTATTTGCCACAGAGATATCCATGCATTTATTCCTGAAATCATATCGAACGATTACCAACTTACTCAAAAACGTAACAATAACTCGCCATTTTTAGATTTTCCTACGTTATTATGTTGAAAATAATCAATCGATACTAAGTACCCGACATCGTTTCTCGACGATATTTTCTACAAACTATAAGACTTGCCGAAAGATTTACGAAACGTAAATCTTTCTCGTCTTTATTTAATTATGTTTTATGTGACAATAGAATAGAATCCTTCAAGATAGTCGTTTAAAAAAAAAACATTTACCATTCAAACATGTAAAATAGTTTGATCTCGTTATTAACAATTTTCCTTATTTCTTCAACCCATTTTATGGAACAAAGCCGTTCGAACGAGGAGACAGACAGACAGACAGAAAGACACAGAGAGAGAGAGAGAGAGAAAGAGAGACGAACAAGCAGTCCAGTTTATCCTCGATCTTAAAAAGCAATCGAGATCTCTCCATCTCCCATTTAAGCGTAACGTTCAACACGAAAGCTCACCGAGGCCGAGCTCGTCTTCCCTCGTTGCAATCTCGATCTAACCCTTAATTTAGATCTCAGAGAGGATTATATAACGTGATTTTAAATGAGCAGAGAGCTCGTACCAGTAGAGCCGTATTTCTTGGCATATCGAAATCATTTCCAGACCGCATATCCACCATATTCTACGTGGAACTTCGGTACCCCACTCTTTCTCTCTCTTCTCTCTCTCTCTCTCTCTCTTCCTTTCTTTCTCTTTCTCTCTCTCTCTCTCTCTCTCTCTCTCTCTCTCTCTCTCTCTCTCTCTCTGTCTCTCTCACTCATTTCTCGCTACTCGTTCCTTCTCTATTCCTCTCTTCCAATCTTATATCCCGAGCGAAACGTCTCCCCAATTCTGGGAAGCTGGTCGCGGCTCGTCCAATTTATTTACTCGTCCTGCAAAATCCTCGCTCCGATTGGTCGACCAGGTCACTCGCCGGAAAGCAACGCGTTCTGCTCTCCACGCGGATGCCTTGCTGCCATGCCTTGCCTTTGTACGTATTAGAGCTTCCCTCTTTTTTTCCTCCTCTCCCTCTCTCGCTCTCTTCTTTCGTATTCGTTCGAAGCATTTAACCGGATATTTTATGCCTCAGGCGAGTGGAGTACCGTCTTTCAAGCGATGCCCAGCAACTGTCTCTCTTTCTCTCTCTTTCTCTCACTCACTCTCTCGCTCTCTTGCTCTTTTGCTCTCTCTCTCTCCCTCTCTCTCTAGTACACTGCAAGCGGGATAATAACGTCGGCACACGGACGTTACCGTCATTTTGCGATTTTATTATATCGTCCGTTATTGTCCAAGCGTGGAAGGGATTAAACACACGCTCTCTCGCGGTATCCGCGGTGCACCTTAATTGGGATTAATACGGGAACGATAGGCGTACGAGAGGAAACGTCCTTTTGGAATCCAGAAGGGAGAGAACGAGCGAGGCTACGAGTGGGTATCGTCTCGAATCGTCGCGATTCGTCGCTTTGTAATCGGAGGACAGACCGACATCTTCTCTTTCTTCTTTTCTCTGTCTCTCTCTCTCTCTCTCTCTCTCTATCTCTCCTCTCTTTCTCTTTCTTACACCGGAAAGCTCTTAAGATCTTCTCTTCGTATCTTCATCCGCGTGTAACCCTTTTCGAATCCTGATGTTTATGCCGGAATATTTTAGATACAAAGTCTTCGAAAGTATTATACGACGGTGGGCGTCGAGAAAGAAGTATAGAGAGAAGATGGCGACCGCGAGAAGAGAAAAGAAGAGTTTGCCTCATTCGCTTCTTTGGACGCGGGATAAAATACTATACTATATTTCAAACGGTCTCCGCTGCCAGTAGGTATCGTCATTTCCATAAGCGCGTTTCGGATATTTTAGTGACGCGAGGGATACGCCACGTCTGATAATAATACGGGAGAAGCTATGAAATGAACATCGTAGCCTGTGTATTTTTCAATGATTTTTCTACCTCCGCAGGAGGGGGAGAAGGAGGGGAAACGACGCGATCCGAGGATCGACCGAAATTTTTTACAAATATTTCAAGAGATACACGAAAGAGAGAAAGAGAAAAAAAGAGAAAGAGAGAGAGAGAGAGAGAGTGAGTGAGAGAGATGGTTTTCTTTTTATTCTTCCTTCGATTGAAACTTTATTATCTTCAGCATTTAAGCCATTAAAATATTTTTTTTTATGTAAATGTTTTGAGAGAGAGAGAGAGAGAGAGAGAGAGAGAGAGATGTTCGATAAAAATTGACAGTTTCTTTTTTTTTGTTAATATATTTTATGTTCATTATAAATCTTACTACTCGTTTTAATAAAAATTCTTATAAACGTTTAGATGAAATAAATGGGAATAATAACGAGTGATCAATAAAGTAGCAAATAAACGAGCAACGTTGTTTCCACGTTTATATAATTTTCTACGAGTAAAATAACAAGGTTTTATGTTTATCATTGGATGCCGTATGCAAAGCGTTTCATTCTTTTTTTTTTATTTTTCCAAAAGTATATCAAGAATGATTCTTACATTTTTTTTTGTTCAGTAATCGTTTCAGTTACCAAGAATCGACTTTGTCCGCGCGAAACAAGTGGGTCGATAGTTCCGAGTCAAACATATTTGTAGCTGAGCTAGATCAATTATATTCTTAGAAAGAAAGTAAGATAAGAGAGAGAGAGAAAGAGAGAGGGAAAGAGAGAGAGAGAAAGTTTAAGTAGAGTGATAATCACCCTTCCGAGAAAATCTATGAAGGAGATATCGTCGCAAGAAAACGTGAGTCGAACAGCAGAACGAACAATCAATGGCCGAAACGCTTTGATCGGCTTCGATCTTTCGCTTCACGAGAGATAGAAAGTAGATGCAACAAGATATTCGAGTTCGTCGAATTAATAAGTATCCGGCTTAACTCTAACTAAGTTTCCGTTTAAGCGGGAAGATCTTTCAAAAGTAAGCGACGTAAAAAAAATCATTGCGATTGGATAAATAATTACTAATGTTTAGAATGAACGATAGGAAGATGTAACACTTGGTAAGTAACGCCGAATACGTGGTTGAGTGAAAAGTAATTGACGAGAATAATAATTTAAAGATTCTGTCGATGTTTCCGCGGTGTCATTCGAGCGTGTTCACGTGAAAGTCGGATTTTTAAAAGAGTCATGAGATTGTTGTGAACGGCGCGAGCTTGAAAACGTCGAGACTCATTGGAGCGAGTTAGAGTTACGGCTGGATAAACCGATACGCGCCGTTAACAATGAATTTTACAAGAATCAACTGAACTCACGATTGCAGATGTGCGGTGGGGGGATAATATTCAGCCTCGTCTGGTTAAGGTAAAACAAAAATGATTAAACAGTTCCGTTCCCTCGTTGATCCATTCTTATGATTCGTCCGGACAGGCGATCTCCATTTACTTCGTATCTCGTGTGAAACGTAAACGTAAGACTGATTACAATTTACGAAGTTCAAGAACAAAAAGACCTCTTTAGAATATTCAGCGGCATTCGGAATAATCCTTTTCGATTCACGAAGTGACGTTCAGTTTGGAGTCATCAGCGAGGACAAAAAAGAAAGAAGGAAAATGAAGACGGTATGTCTTGCGACGGATGAAGAGTATCGAACGAAAGGGAAAAAATAAAAGAGAAAAGGAAAGAAAATAAAAGAACAAAAATAAAAGAAAAAATAAAGAAATAAAATAAAATGAAGAAAAAAGAGAGGAGAGGAAGCGTGGAAGCAAAAAGAGGAGGACGTTGAAGAGGTAAGAACGGAGGGCGCCACCAAACAGCCTGAAGACATTCGCCGCGAGCAAAATGCGTTGGGGATCTTCCCTCTTTCTCTGTCTTCTTCTAATAGAAAGAGATGACCTCCTCCCTTGTAGTCTAGCGCCGCGCCCAAACGAGGATGACATCGGCATGGCGATGCACATCGATGTGTCCAGTCTCTGCTCTCTTCTATATTGCAACGAGAGAAAGAGAGAGAAAGAGAGGGAAGGAGAGAGAGACAGACAGACAGACAGAGACAGAGAAGGAGGGTTAAAATCCTCTTTTCTCTCTTTTTTTTTCTGTTTTGTAGTCTAGAAAGAATAAGAAGAAGAAGAGAAATAGAAAAAAAGAGAGAGAGCGACAGTCGCCGAATCGGCATCTTTCTTGATTACGGTAAAAGGAGAGAGGGAAAAGGGGAAAGATTTTCGAGGGATATACAAAGCAGCAGACCGACAACAAACAAAAGCAAAAGCAAAAACAAAAGCAACAGCAACAGCGTTAGCAGCATCAGCAGTAACAGCAACAATAGCTAGGAAGAAAAGTAAGCAGCAAGAGTAGCAGGAGGGAGGTCTCCCTCTCCCTTTTCCCTAGAGGGTCAACGAGAGAACCGGGGCGCGGCTGCTGGCTGCAGCAGGGTGGCAGGAAGCATCTCCGTGTTTGAGGAGAAGGCTAGAACGGTGACGATGGTGGGTGACGGTGGTGATGGTGAGTGGTCCTAGTGGTGGTGACGGTGATGGTGGTAGTGGTGGCGGCGGCGGTGGTGGTGGTGGTGGTGATGGTGGTGGTGGTGGCGATGGTGGTGGAAGTAGTAGTAGTGATGATGCCGGAGGAGGTGGTGGCGGCGGGCGGGGATGGTGGTGGGAGAAGGGGGAGAAAGGGGCCGTTCGCAAAGTGTCCCTAAAACTTTTACAATCGCTCGGCAGCTCGCTCGCTCGCTCGCTCTCGCGCTCGCGCTAGGGCTATGCTTGATGGCGTATCTTCCAATGTGAGTTGCCCATAATACTAAGATGTACGGCTGCGCCGGTAGGGGTCCCGGTCTCTCACTCACTTACTACCTTATAGTATAGCAAAGTCAAAGGCGTATAGTGTGTCGAACGCCGAACGTACGGCCGCGTTCCATCGCGTTCCACCGGCTCGCGATTTTCATCTACGAGAACGAATTTCGGAATTTTACTTATCGGGCGATCGACCGGCTGCTTATCGTTTACTCTTCGTCGACAAGGATAGGGAGTAAAGCTAGGGAAAGAGCGAGGGAGAGGGAAAGAGAGGAACAGAGAGAGCGAGAGAGAGACAGAGAGAGAAAGAGAGAGAGAGGGAGAGGGAGAGAGGAACACACACAGACACGCACGCACGCACGCACTCACAGAGCAGTCGGATTCAAAGTTCGTTTCATAGTTGACATTTAGTTTTTCACTTTTATAAAAGTGATAGTCCTTCGGTTAAGGTTCGCGTGTGCCGAGTAAAAATGATAAAGTCTATCGCGTGTATTCAAGGTCGCCGATCGATCGCGAGTGTCGCACCGGAACACGAATTTGTACGCTCTGTCTTTTTCTCCTTCTCTCTCTCTCTTTCTCTCTCTCCCTCTCTCTCTCTCTCTCTCTCTCTCTCTCTCTCTCTCTCTCTCTGTCTTTCTCCCTCTTACGTTTGTTTCTCTGTTTCCTTCTCTCTCTCTCTCTCTCTCTCTCTCTCTCTCTCTCTCTCTCTCTCTCTCTCTCTCTCTCTCTCTTTCTCTCTCTCATACTTCCTTCCGTGTCTCTAAAGTCACAACGATAAGAATTATCAAGGCGATCATCAGACGTTCCACCAGGATGCCGATGTTCATTGACACAGCCACGCCACCGCCACGGCACTGCGACGCAACCAGCCTCCCCGATAACATCCGGAGGATCGCGAACGAAGGAGTGGAGAGGAAAGGAGGAAGCTCGAGCGCGCCTCCTGGTAAGCATTTGCTTCGTAGGAATACGAAAAGAGTATTTAGACGGTGCCGAATCTCGATCGTTCGACGTCCTTACGTAACGTGTTAATTTCACTTTGATAATTGGTCGGACATCATTTCCCACTGTCTCGAATAACGATCCAACTCGTCCACCAAGTTTCTAATCGATCGTGTTTACTCAATCGAATCCAATCTTTTCTCGACAGTGTCAGCGAGCTTGTCTACTAAGTCGAGAATTTTGTCTTCTTTTCCAACAATAAGCTGAGAAACTTTCTTACCGATTTAAACTTACACGCGTGGTGAAGTAAATTTCAATGCGAGATACTATTTAAGAGAGAGAGAGAGTTAGAGGGAGAGAGAGAAAGAGAGAGAGAGAGAGACAGAGAGAGAGTTGAGTAAACGAATCTTGTATATGATACTGTCAAATAATACATTCGCGAATATTATTCTCATCCGGCAAATATTCGGTTTCTTCGAAAAGGATGATATCAAGTTTAAGACTGATATTGACAGAAGTTAGCTTCTGTCCTCGTGTTTTTAGCCAATTAGAACTTCCCTTATCTTCTCTCTCTCTCTCTCTCTCTCTCTCTTTCTCTCTCTCTCTCTCTCTCTTCTTCTTCTTCTTCTTCTTCTTTCTTTCTTTCTTTTTTTCTTATTTATTTCATTTAGTGTCATTCACGGCGCGATATCAATAACGACCGAGGGGATATTATCATCGGTTGCTTCTCGCGAAAAAAGAAAAAACGAAGGACAATCAATTAGCATTACTTTTTTCTCGGCTAGTTGCACTAGCCAGACAGAATGCAGAAATAAAGAGAGAGAGAGAGAGAGAGAGGTAGATAGATAGATAGATAGATAGATAGATAGATAGATAGATTGATTGATTGATTGATAGGTAGATAGGCAAATAAAGAACGGCGTACTCGTGAATTCCTCGAGTCGAAGCGAACGACGTCCGAACGAAGCCGAAGTATACCGAACGGTGGGGAGCGAACGTTATCGATTGGCCAGTCGCTCGTTTCGTTCTATGACCACGCCCACAAAGTCCGATAACTCTCACGATGAGATCTCGAAGACTATGCGCCATGTGGATTGCTATCTCTTTCTCTCTTTCTCTCCCCTCTCTCCTCCACGATTCCTTCTTATCATTTCCTCTCATTATACTCTTCCTTTTCTTCCTTTTTCTCTCGTCCTACTTCGTATCACGCGAATCATGAAAATACTCGGTTAGTTTTATCGATGATACAAAATGAATGACAGAAATTCGAAAATATGTCTTAATTCGATACAAAGGTCAACGAATTTTTAGAACAAATTGCTTCGACAAACCTATTGATACGTTACATGAATAAGTACAGTTTGATCATTATTGTAAATACGTAAGTTGACGTGACGTTTAACTTTTCGATTTAATTAGACACTTTAATGGTCACATCATTGCATCGGTAATAACTTATAATAATAATAATATTGTTTATTAAATTTGTCGGATCGATTGGAATACGATGTCGTGATTTTAACGTCGAAATATATTTAATATGAAAATATTATCATTACCGTTTCGATTCATAAAATTATATTTAATAACGGGGTATTAGCGTTAGCGTCGTTGTTTTTTGGTGAATGAAAGGAACGTAATTAAGTAAGTACTTACGTACTTATTTATGTAACAGCGTCGCGTATGTTTATGTATTAATGAAGGAGAGAGAAAGAGGAAAGCAATCGATGTATTTTGTTTTCATGCGAAAGAACATCGTCGTCTTCGTCTTCGTCGTCGTCTTCATATTCGTCGTTGTCGTCTTCGAAGTCTTCGTAATCGTCGTTATCGTTGTCCGAAGAAGAAACCAAAACGTGGTCGGCCGTGAAAATATTTTCTTTGTGAGTAAAAGTCGTCCCCGGGAAGCATACAGCTCAAAACCGGCCGATGGTTGAGACGATAGTCGTGTAATGTTATATGTCACGACATACTCCGGTGAACATGCTTGTTTATTAAGTGGCTATATCTTAGTGCATTTTATGCGGTAAAAGCACAACGAAGAACGAAGCGAAGCCGTTTACACGCGAACCAAGTAACCACTGGTATCTCCATCCCCTTCTCTCTCTCTCTCTCTCTCTCTTTATCCACCCCACCACCCCCTCTCTCCCTCTCTCTCTCTCTCTCTCTCTCTCTCTCTCTCTCTCTTTCCCCTTCAGCCCTCTTGAGCATATTCGAAGGCTCGTTTTCACGTTATCTACGTTTATGTTCGATAATTCGTCTGCCATGTCTGCCTCACGCTAAATGCGCTTTAACATTATAAGTTCGAAATAATTTACGATGTCTCGTCTTGAACGATCCAAACTGAACGCATGGATATCTCGAAAAAAAAAGAAATGTAAATTACCGAAAAATGTTAAAAATATCGTATTTATCGGGAGTCGTGCCAATCGTTGTATACTTTAAGTAATATAAGTATGTGTATATACGTGTATATATATATATATATATATATATGTATGTATGTATGTATATAGACATGCATATACATACTTACTTATTTCGTTTCAAACGTTGAAAGATTAAGAGCGAACCATTGCGTGATCTTCGTTTATTTTCCTTAGCGAATTTTTAACCAACTCTTGTCGAGATAACGATGCAATCAATCGATTTTATTCAAATTTTACAAAATTATTTCACCGATCTTATTCTAGAATCTCATTTCATATGGACTTCTTTTTTACAAAACAATATTTTTTTCTATATTTTTTTCTTCTTCTTCCTCTTCTTCTTCTATATTCACCGTTAGCGCGATAAGATGGACGGACTAGCGGAGAGAAGAAGAACAAGAAGATAGAAAGAGAGGAAAGAAAAATTTCGAGATATTTTCGTCCAACGTATGCGATGCATTATCGATATTTCAACGTTTAGAAGCTCTTATCTACGTCACGTAAGATACACTCTGAGTATCTTTCTTTCGAAATAGATCTCGGAAAACCTTGTTTTGGAATCATCGAAGCGTTTCAAACTCTTGTTAGTGTCTATTTATGCCGTCCTACTTTCTCTTTTTTTTCTTCTCTTTGTCTCTCTCTCTCTCTCTCTCTCTCTCTCTCCCTCTTGCCCTCTTTCTATCTCTCTCTCGCTCTCCTTTCTATAGTAATCTTAACTGAGGGCAAAAAATTTTTTCCACACTCTCCGTCGGTCACAAAGTGAAATCTGCCACCGAAAGTGAAAATAGAACATGTTTGAATTTCGACCTGCGTTTTTATACGACCAGTCAGTCCGGCTAGCTAACCAGCCCCTTTCGTGTTTGGTTTCTAACGTGTGTTAGAACGTTTCGTTATCTTCCTCCCTCGCTTCCCTTCATACCCTCACGACTTTCTCATACTTTCGGTATAATCAAAAAGGAACGACGGAGTAACGGAGCACGCATCCTATTTCTAAAGCTAGATATATCTCCTACATTTCCCAGTTTATTTTTTCTTCGTAAGATCTCTACGGTTACTGTATTCACAAATGGTTAACGACCGTTAACGCTTTCCTCAACAAAATAATAAATAAAACTGCGTAATAATACTTTTGTCGTTTCGTGCGTGCCTTTAAGTCTTTTAAAGGAAAAACGTTATTACAGGATTATCAGTTATCTTGACAAATATTATGATTATTTCTAACGATTATTTCAGCCTGTACAAACATATTCCCCCGTGCGTTTCTCTATTAGGACAGTGTTAGGAAGTAACTTCGATTCGTTGAAAATTAAGTTACCCAACTTAGTACTATTTCCTCGAATCAACGAATTTTTGTTAGACCCCGCGGGAAAAGAATAATAATCACTTGATACGTGAGAAATTCTCTACTTCGACTAGAAAAAAAAAAGAAAGAAAGAAAAAACAGGAAAAAGAGATAAAGAGAAAAAGATGAAGAAGGACGAAAAGAGAGAAAGAAGAAAATTATAAAAGATTATATCGACTGGAAATGCATACTCACAGATGGTCAGTCAGTGTGGATCCTCTTGGAAATGGAAAGCGACATTTTCATTCCTTTACTCTCGTTCCTCCGTTGGTTTCCTCATCATCCTTGGTGGTTGCATCCGTGGGAAAGGAGAAAGAGACCGTCTCGGTTTCCATCCATAGGAAAGCTAAAAATTTTCCGTGAACGCCCACGACCCTCGCCATTGGTTCGTAACGTTTCACGCTTGTGACCAGCGGCATCCTACCGACTATGTACCTACGTGAGGCGAATGTTCGATACACGAATAAGGTGCACTTTCTTCGACGACTCGCGGCCTCTTCCGTTTTTCGTGCAGTGCGCATGGTTATCCTCCTCGAAGGAAATGCCGTCGACGACGAAACGAGTGCGTAAAGGGATGTATCGACTAGGAAGTTACACGCGATGATTCCAGTTAGACGGGCTCCAAAGGTTCTATAGATATCGTCCCTTTTTCTTTTGCTCGTCCTTGATCGCGATATTACAAGTATTACAATAATAAGTAGATATTTTATTGGCCGAAATTCAATCGCTCGTAGTTAATACGTTACCAACCTTTCTCCATTCTACACTCCTCTTTCTTTCCCTCTCTCTCTCTCTCTCTCTCTCTCTCCACGCATCCACTCTTCCCTATCCCCCTTCCCAACACGTGTAATTAACATTCGTCGTGATTCCCTTGAAAATTTGTCGAGAGTGTACGCGAGCGACTTCGAACAGTGACATCGAGTTTTTTCGAGAGATTTCGACAGTGTGGAAAAGAAAGAAGGAAAGAGGAAAGAGAAAAAACGCACGGAAACAACGTTCAGTGATTACCCACCATCGGATAAATCTTAATGAAAAAAAAAAGAAAATTATAAAATTAAGTGCACGCTGACCGAGTGAGAGAACGTCTATCTATCTGTCTCTATGAAATTTTACAGTTAAACGACTCATCCATACGTAATGTAAAATAATAAGTTATTAACGTTAATTCATTCTTTCTTTTTTTTTTCTATAACAGACGAATTAAGATCAATTTCGCATGGGTATATTTCTACAAAAATAAAAAAGGATAACGTTTCGAACCTATCACAATTTTTTCTCCATTCTATAGAATGAAGAAAATTCTATAACTTATTTGTCAATCAAGTCGAACCAAGCGAAGGTAATCTCATATATTTACGGCAAGAGACCATTTGAATATCACATAGGAAAGAATAGAAGACGGTTGAAGAATGATCGAAGGTCAGAATAAATCTCGAAGTCTTAATATATTTATTTGTTCGGATTAGAAGGGGAAGCAAGTGACCGGCGAGATAGGCTAGCACGAGTAAAGGAGGAGGAAGGAGGTTAAGGTGGGTGAGAGACGGGGAGGAGGGAGGAGGGGAGAGTGGAGGCGCAGGCGCGTTCGGACGATAGAAAGAGGAAAGAGAAAGAAAGAGAGAGAGAGAGAGAGAGAGAGGGAGAGATAGATAGATAGATACATAGAGAGAGAGGGTGGGAAGGGGAGAGAGAGGAGAAGGGTGAATAGTCTGTTCCGTAGAGAGAGCACATGGTTTCCCCTTCCCCTCCTCCTCTCTCTCTCTCTCTCTCTTGACGACGCCGCGTTACTATTCCGCGATCCTACCACCTTTCAGCCTTTCGTCCGAGGGGATGAAACTCGTAAATAATCATGGTGGGGTTATTTTCTGTGCCTTCGTGGAGTACACCGATCAGAATCAGGAAGATCGGGAAGGGTTCCACCCTCTGTTATACGGAAAAGAAAGAAAGAGAAAGAGTAAGAAAGAGGGAGAGAGAGAGAGAGAGAGAGAGAGAGAGAGAAGAAAATCGACTTCTTACAGTCTCGTTAAGGGCACATCAAACTGTTAGGATCTTAACCTAGGTGACTGCGAATCTTGTCTTTGAGTGAGCTAACATAACTCTCCCTTGTCCTTCAGGATCATCGTTCGCGTCAGTGAGGTGCCCCATATTATCCTATTGAATATCGTCATTCATAGTTTTGAAACAATTCGAAGATCAGTAAAATTTGTCAAATCATTAAAAAAAAAAAAAAAAAAAAAACAAGAAAAAAAAAATTGTTGAGATTTAGGTCTCATTTTTTTCCTTTCTTTTCTGTTTTTGCTTTTTTACTTTTCTTTTCTTTGATGGTCATCATATTTTCATCTCTCTCTCTCTCTCTCTCTCTCTCTCTCTCTCTCTCTCTCTTTCTCTCTTTCTCTCTTATCTTTCTTGGACAAAGGTCGGACTGAAAATTCGTCGTGAACTAATCGCAATATGTTAAAAAAAAAAAGGAATAAGGAAAAAGGAGATAAAGGAAGATAAGAGAAGACAAGAAAATTATGCATTCGCGCTCGTATAAAAAACAGACGATCGAGAGATGTGCCCCGAAGTACTTCGTTATGACGTTCCACGTTCAGTGCGGGAGTGCGCGCCGATTTATTTCATCGCGTTTCATGCGGGGACCACTGGAGTGCGGGGACCATTAGAGTGCGGTGACCAGTGGATGAACAACTTCGTCGAGGAAGGAACATCAAGGGAGGTGAGTATGCAATCTATTGTAATAACGATCGTCAAAATAGTTTTATAGCAATGATCGATATTCAAAGGATTTGTCTTCCTCTTCTTCTTCTTTTTTTATTTTTTTTTTTTATCTTTTTATTTATTTATATTTTTTTTAAGAAAGCAGGTAAAGTATTTTTGTCGAGAATAATAAATCATGCGTGAAATATATTAGCGAATGAAGCCATATATTACCGTACAAAATATTAGTTAAGCCAAATTTACGATTATGTATTTTATTTTGATCAAATCGTCGTAAAATAAAATGTAAAGCCATGTTTTCGTTTTGTTTTTTTTTTTTTTTTTTTTAATTAATATTATAAAAGCAACACTCGCGTTAAAGAATAATCCGCATAATTGTAAAGTCAAGTCGCGAAGTAAAGATGAAAATTGTCAATTAGAAAGTACGATTCCGATCGACTTTGTTTCCCTGTTTCTTTTTCTGTCTTGTTTCTTTTTTTTTATTTTCTTTCGATTTCTTAGTCATCTTGGAAATAAAAATTTTCTTCGATTCTCTCTTACATTTTTTTTATTATATGAATGAAACGTGAGAAAGAAAGAATGTCATAAATATTAAAAGGTGTCTGGGCCGACGAGAGTAATGCACCTTTTTATTATAGCTCGTGAGCAAACGATTAGCTATCCTAACGGCTGAGAAAGTGAATGAAATAGCGACATGCGACAATGCGTGAATACGTGTCATTAATCAGGTACCGATTGTACGGTAATCACGGTCATTTTATCGCTTGTCATCGGTAGCATGTCGCGCATGATAACGAGACAGAAGTTGAATAAGTAACCACACTGTCATGCAACGTAAGTAAGTATATATGTACGTACGTATATAGGTACTTATATACTCGTATCTATCCACATTGTCTGTTAGTCTTTCCCTTATTCGATACTGTGTGACGCACATGAGTGTATCTATTGTTTCACTTATTCCACGGATTCATTATGAATTACTTTACGTAAAAATTACGAATTATTCGATTAATAATTAAATTAGATAGGTAGGTACTTAGATACGTACGTAAACAATTATCCATCGAATATCATTTCAATGTTCAATCCCGGAGCTTGGGCCGGTATTTTTTTATTCCAATGTGTTTCATCATTTCTAAGAACAAAGTACTTTTGAAAAAAAGAAAAAAACAGCATAGATAATTATTGTAAACGAGATCGTATATTGTTGGCATATTGTTAATTATCTTCCTGCTCGTGAAAAATATTTAGCAACAATACCGTTCTTCACGGTCTGACGAAGCATTTCATCGTTTCCAAGAATATAATGCGAAATGACACACTACCTATACTTATGTGTGTGTGTGTTTCTATGAGCATTGCAACGTAACGTAAAGAGGTATTCATATATTTCTATCGATTATTTAGCGTAGACCAGAGAACGTTAAATATTTTCAACCATTGAAATCATTGTGGACTCTGCATCTTCCATTTCGTAAATCGCACATGTACCAGCATATATCATAAAAATCATAAAGTAGGTAAGCAGAACGTTAGTCATTAAAATTCTTAGGAATGATTGACACGATCGATCCAATTAACTCTACGGATTTGAAGTAATTTGAAACGTCATGGGTTTAGCATTCGAGTGGATTCACCATAGACGCGATTCTGAAAATAGAAATGAAACGAAGCTTTTAATGCATACTCTCGATAAAGTTCTCAATGGATGGTCCAGGGGGCACACTCGTACAAAGGAGAAATTTTTCGCGCGATTTGCGGTTAACGTGAAAGACATTCTCCTTCTCTCTCTTTTCCTCTCATATATTTTTATGATACCCGTGGGTATGGGAAAAGAGGAATAGCTCGAGGAAAGCTTAAAAGTGGGGTTAGCAGCGCGACTGCCTAGGCGGACGATAAAACTTTTAACGTGTTCGTGTCCAATAAGCGTAACGTCCAGCGAGTTTTACATTGGGCGGCGTCCCGCGGCCATTATTCCGTAACGGGAGAACGCGCTACGGTGATTGGTCCGCGACGCATCATGGCCGCCGTCCGCCTAGTATTTCCCCTACCAACGCGACAGCATTCTCCCGGAGGGATGGAAACATAAGTGAGTACTTACTCGTACGTACTTACTTACGTTTCTTCTTTCCTATGGAATTCTTCGTGGGAAAGGACGTAGACGTATCGTCGGGGGCTGTCGAACAGTTCGCTCTGCTCCAATTACTTACTTACTTACCTGTCGAAGATATTAATTTTTTTGTCCCTTTATATCATTTCATTAATTATTTTTTTTTTTTAATATATATGTATATATATATATATATATATATATATATATATATATATTTTTTTTTTCTTTCTTCAAGGCAAATAACGCTTACTTATTACAACGCATAGGAATAGGATTAATTAATAATCGTTCGCAGTGCAGATCAATAAATTGTCAAGTCGTTTTAATAATTAGTAACGTTCTCTTCTTATTATTTTTTTTTTTTTTTTTTATATTTAACATCAAATATTTTCGTTTGTATCAATCGTTATTATCATCCTTGAAAATAATTTTGTATTTAAACAGATGCTCACAAATTTCAGATATGCAGTACGAATTTGCAATTCGCGCGTATGCTGCTTAATAATAAGTTTCGAATTCACGGGTCGATAAGTTTCGTCGCAATCTTCTTTACCGACTGCATCCCCACTCCAAGTGTTCTTTCCAGGGAAGCAGGAACCCGGTTAAGGATAGAAAGAGAAAAGTGGAGAGTGGTTAGAGAAGGAAAGACGATGTCATAGTAGTACTAAAGCACAGACCAAATGGTTTCCTTCGGCAATTTTACTGTAGATGGCAGGTTAACCGGGACACAATAAAATCATCTATAAATATCATCGCGATGGTATTTAAAAAAAAAAAGCATATCCTAATCGGATCGCAGATAGAGTCGCTTTTGAAAATTATCACAAATTCATTCGTCTTTAAATTAATACGAAATATATTCCTATTACACTACACGTGGGTATCTATATAAAACGATAAAACCTGCAGACGACCTTTTAACTTTTTTTAATTTAAACTTCACGGTTCTGATCACGCTAATGATGTTATAATATTATTATCTGTCCGGAATGGATATGCGCAGAAATATTTCACGAGGGAATTGTGTCGATAAAAAGAAAAAAAGGAAAGGAAGGATTAAAAGGAAGGAAGAAAGAAAGAGAGAAAAAAAAGAAAATAAGAAAAGGAAGCAACAAGGAGGAAAGTGTTGATTCAACGATGAAAAAATCCAAAAAGTAAAAACAAAACAAAAAATAAAATGGGAACCGAAGGGAAAAGATAAGACGGGTTATTTTTTGGAACGATCACGATCATGGCGCTCTCTACTAAGAAAGTAAGTACTTACTGAGGTAGTTGCTCATCGCGCAGAGCGATGTTAGTTACGGTCGAGAGGGGCAAAGTGGAGGGTAGCTAGTAACGGCGGAAGAGATAGAGAGAGGGAGTGGGAGTGGCGGCAGGAGGGAGTCAATTTGACTAAAATGCATTCGCATAGACGGTACGAGAGGCACGTGCCCAAAGGCACGGTTACTTTAGTACGATCTTTTAGTTACAGGAAAGGTAGGGCATACATAAATGTGTGTGTATATATATATATATATATATATATATATATATATATATATAAATATATATGCAGTGTCTAAAATAGCGCACCCGAGAGACAGACAGACAGAGAGAGAGATAGAGAGAGAGAAAGAGAGAGAGAGAGGTCGTTGCATTTGCGCACGCATACACATTCGCGACACGTATCTCACCTTCATTGGCTGTGACGACGAAGTCATACATGTGGATTTTGTCTCGAAGCTATAACTAGAAGGAAAGAGAGAGAGAAAGAAAGAAAAAGATAGAGGGAGAGAGAGAGAGGGAGTGAGAGAAAGGAAGAAAGAAAAAGAAGAGAGAGAGAGAGAGAGATACCATATAGAAGTATGGAGGATGCAACCCATAAACTCCACGGGTCGCCCCCTCTCTATCTTTTTCTATCTCTCTCTCTTTCTCTTTCTCTTTCTTTGGAGTAGCGCGTTAGTGTGTAGTAGCGTCGTCGTAGTAGGCGCGTTCTTTCGACTCGCGACGACTTTTACATAGGAACGAAAGAAAAGACACCTTTCCGCGTTGGCTTATTCGAGTCGTGCGAGTGGAAGCGAGCAAACGGGTACGAGGCATCGATCACAGTTCCGATGCGATCGTTCGCCGAACAGAGATAGAAAGATAGAGAAAGAGAAAGAAAAAAGAGACACGCAGAGAAAGAGAGAGAGAGAGAAAGGGAGGGAGAGAGAGAAATAGAGTGATAGAGACAGAGACAGAGACAGAGATAGGATTGAGGAGAGAGAGAGAGAGAGAGAAATAGAAATAGATAGAGAGGGAGAGAGTGAGTGGTACGATCCGATCGACGCGCCCCCACCCCCTACGTCGCGCTTGGAACGAAAAACCCCGCGCGAAACGCGTACGAAAATAAATGTAAGTAAACGATTATAAATAAATACTTAAGTAAAATCGTGGCGTTGTTCCGAATCGATTTACTTTAAGACATTAACGAAAAAGTGTATCCAAGTGTTACTACGGCGGCATTCGCGTCCGTTCTCCTCGAGTATCCATCTCTATCTATTCGTAGTATCCTAATGTCGAGGAGATCGCAGGAGAAGTTACTCGTGATCTTTCGAACATTAGTTTTCCATGAGATTTGCGCCAGTACGAATCGATTCGTTTAAATTTCAATTTTACTTGTTCGTTCGTTAGTCTCGTACGGAAGAAACTCGTTCGCTCGTTTCGTTTTTTTTCCTTCGTTCTTTATAACCTCAATGACAACCCGGCTCCTCTAAATCCCCCAACGCCCTCCGCCCTCCCTCCCAGTCGTCGCTGAAACCCCCCCGTTGTTCGTTTCGGCGCATGCCTCCAAACGAGCGATAAACATGGAACGCCGAAGAACGTGTGTGCGTGCGCGCGTGTGTGTTCCTTTCTGTGAGACCGATTGCCTGTGATGCCTGCTGCCCTTCGATTTGGACTTTGGAAGAACTTTTGCGATTTCTACGATCGATCGATATCTATCAAAGGTTAGTGTAGTTTTCTATCTCTCTCATTCTCTCTCTCTCTTTTTAAAATGCGTTTCTTTATTCCACTTCTTTTTTTCTTTTCGTTCTTTTTTCTTTCCGCCATCTTTCTTTTCTCCTTTTCTCTCTCTTTCACTCTGTTCCATTCTTTCTTCTCTCCCCCTCCTACACACAATATCTTCCACGTACTTACTACGTGTGGTGTGTGTGTGTGTATTGTATTGCGTGTCATGTTTGACGGACCAACTCTACGTGTATTCGTAAGTCGCGTAGTAGTTAGGATGAAATACTGACGATGGCGCGCGCGTTCATGCATCCAAAGAGAATGGGAGAAAGAGAGAAACAAGAGAGAGAGAGAGAGAGAGAGAGAGAGAGAGAGAGAGAGCAGACAAATGAATGCCGTTTACCGAACGTGTAACAAAGCAAAGCGTTTAAGTATTGTTAGTTGGCTCTTTTATTCCTTTGCCATCGTTGTTCGTATTTATTTAGATTTGCGTATTAACTTGAACGAGAGTCAAATCGATTCGAAAATAACACGGAACATGATTGACCATCTCTCACGTTGTCGAATTATAATCACACCAAGTACTTGACTGTTTGCTTACATATGTAAGTATTTACGTATGTTGGTAAGTACTTACTTGCTTACTTACTTATTTACGTACGCAGCTAAGAATATGCATTTATTGCGCCTCTATCACTTTGCCAAGAATATTTACGATTAACGATATACATATGTGCATAGGTATCATATGTAGGTTAGAATTTTATAAGGTTATAACAGCAGAGCACCGAATTTAATTAACTGAAGAAGACAAAGAGATATCGTTTGAGCGTGAGAGGTTAATTACGCAATAAATATGTTCCTATGTGTAATATATATGTATATATATTTATGTGTGATATGTGGTGTGTGTGTGTATGTGTATAAATACATTCGACCTTTACGAGGACCGATAACAACTTTTCATCTTTATTTATTTATTTATTTATTAAACTTCGCGTCTACTGAACAGTACTTATCATACGGTCCTTGGACACGCTACGTCGTACACTGTATCGTTATTCTTAAATTACGTATGGAATATATTATCGTATTATGGTATAACATATGGCGAATTATTTGACTATTTTTATATTTCAGGCGATATAATTATATATAAATTATTTTTACAACTCGTTTCTGCAAATATTTCTTTTTCTTTTTTTTTTTTTTTGATAACAAATAATTTTAATAATTTTTATCAAATATTTCGAAATGAAATCATATATGATATACGTGAATAGGTACTTATGTATTATCGTATAGTGACGAATTATTTGAATATTTTACACAATTTTAGACAGCATAATTATTTATATGTTGTTAACGGTCTTTTTCTTTTGTTAAATAATATTAAATATTTTTGGTGTTAAGTATTCCAACGAAATCAAATTGGAGAGGGTATATAATATGTACAAAGCGATTTTCTAAAAATAGAAAACTACCATATTTAAAAAATTTTGACAGTAACTTTATGATACGATATTCCTAAAATTATTACTTACAAATTCAAAGAACATATTCGTTCGTAGTTTCCTTTGTGATCTCAAAATAAATTTGTGTATATATATTTATATATATACATATATCTATAGATAAAATAAAAATATAACGCCTTATGTAAACTGTATGACAAAACTTGAAGATATCGAGTTAGCTCATCAAATCGTCGTCAATACGTATTTACATATTCATTTAAAATATGTTGCAAGCAACATGAAAGAACATACACATATTGTATTTTTTTCTTGAAAAAAATTATCTTCCAACGAAGCGTTTCAATATTAATTTGTTACCTCTCGCGTAACGTAAGAAAATACATTTTTTTTGTTTTTATTTAAGGAAAACAATGAGATAATCGATACCGACGGTATGAGAATAGAATTTTTTGTATTTTTTTCGAATAAAGTAATTTACATTAACTTATGTTAAACTTTACCAGTACTTAAGTACCAATATATATATATATATATATATATGTACATATACATATACATATATATAAATACATATTTAAGTACTTACATAGTTTTCGTGTGTGTATCGGTTGGAAACATGAAAGCTACATATATACCGGATGTTATTGAAAATAACATTTATTATCAAACGTTGTAAAAGAGTAAGTCCACAAATTAGCAATGTCGAAGTCCGTGGGTACCGCGATGATATTCTTTGAGAATCATCAAACAAGAAAGTCGAAAGGTTTCGTACCGCGATATTCATTGACGTTATCGCATACTTTCGCATACACACGCAAGTATGCACGCACGCACTCACACAGAGACACACTTACATATATAGACAAAAACACGGAGAATACACGCGTATACGAACGCAGTTTATAGTTGCACGTCCTTACGCAGTGATTTATTATTATTCTTGTATGGATAATTACTGTTTCCCGCTGATCGTTTGATTTATCGCGATTGTACAATTAAGCGCGGCTCTCCTGACAAGATTTATATGCTTGCGAATGTGTGGGTATATCCATATAATATCCATGTGCATATGAGAGAGAGAGAGAGAGAGAGAGAGAGAGAGAGAGAGAGAGAGAGAGAGAGAGAGAGAGAGAGAGAGAGAGAGAGAGAGAGAGAGAGGATGGAAGAAAGATTCTGAAGTTCATCGTGTGTAACGGCTGCTCGTCGCAGCCGGTTGACATTCGAGATCTGCACTTGCTGCTCTTTTCGTTAAAAGAAGGAGGGAAAGATGGAGGAAGAAAGTAGGGGAGGAAAAATGATGACGGAAAAGGATGGTTTTTTATTCTTTCTCTTTTCTCTCGTTCTTCCTTCTTCTTTTTTAATTTTTACGTTTTATTCGTCCACCACCACCCCCCTCTTACTCCAATACGCGTTACGTACGATCTTTCTTTTTCTCTCTCTCTCTTTCCGAATGCAATCGTAATGCAGCCTGTATTCCCTTAGGTACGGTCATCTCCCCCTTCTTTTCTACCTTTATCCTTCTCATTCTACTCCCCTTCTACCCCTTCCCCTTCTTCCTCCTCCTCCTCTTCTTCGTCCTCGTCTTCTCCTTCTCCTCCTACCGTCATCGGCGTTTCCTTATTGGTCTCTTCTTTTTCTCACTCCGCTTTTTATGGCGTTTCATTAAAAGGAGGAACTTTACTCGGGCTAAGAGAAGATATAATTAGGAGATATACCGAAGGTCTTCGCAACTATGTAGCGAAACTCGGTATTCAACTTGTTCGGTATCGTTAACGTTCTTACTCCCTCTGCATCGGAATCGTGCTCTTAAATTGCGGATCCGAAGATTTTCCACTTTATATCCTTGCTCTCTCCTCGTCCTCTTAGTTCTGCTGCTGCTGATCCTGCTGCTGCCAATTCTGCTGCTGCTGTTGCTGTTACTGTTGCCGCTGCCGCTGTTGGTGCTGCTGTTGCTGTTGCTGCTGTTACTGTCGCTGGTAACGCCGGCACCGACCGCTGTTGCTGCTGACGTTGATGTTGCTTCGAGAAGTTTATCTTCTTTCTTTTTTTTTTTTTTTTTTCATTTTTTTTCTTTTTCCTTTCTTTTCTTTTCTTTTCTTTTCTTTTCTTTTCTGTCTATTAAGCCCTGCGAACAGAACTATCGTACATTTTTCTTTTAAAATTCTCGTAAACTCGAACGAGTGTCGTTCGTTTGAAAGTCTCGATCTAGATAGCGAGTTAGTTTTGATAGAAACGAAGACTCGAAGTTTGATCGAAATACTAACTCCCGTGCAATTTTTTTTATATATAGTTAGGAGAAATATTTAATCTTGAGTTTAATGGATAGGTACGGAATGGATAGGTTTCGATGGATAGGGACGGAAATATTATATACATTCTTTTTGTAGGATATCTTATTCGTATCAATGGGATTCATTATTAATACCCATTCGTAAAATCGACTCTACGAGGAAGAGAAAAAAATTCACGAAAAAAGAAAAAGAAAAAATAATTGCAAGGCGTAGATCGATCCAATAAAACGAAGCGAATTCGAGGGGTATGGGGGTGGGGGGTAAAGAAATGCACGCGTGTTAAGTGCAACAGAAAACAACGTGATCCTGATACCTATCGAAAATCGGAATCTACTTTTCTTACTCCAAGAAAATATCGCCCTATTCCCTTAAAATGTTGAAAGCCGCAAAAAGAAAAGAAAAGAACGGCAGGAAGGAAAAAGAAAAAGAAGATCTTTCGTGATAAGCGGGCATACCGTGCGTGTAAGCTCTCTATGCTCGTATGCGTTTTCGCCAACCTCCCTCCCTCCCCTTCCCCTCTATTTACTCCTCCCCCTCGACTCCATCACGTTACCACCACTACTGCTTGTAGAACGGCGAACGACGTCGATGACGTGCACTGAAGCTCGAGGCGAGCCAAGTTTTGATAGCCGGACGATTTTAGCCGGTACAATGTCCTCGGCGCATAATCCAGCCAAAATGTAAGCTAGACGCCCGTCGGCTCGCATGAAATATTTTTCTCCTGGCATGAATAATCCGAAAGGCGACACACGCCCTGTTTTTCTCTTTTTTTTTGTTGTTGTTTTTTCTCCTTTATTCATTCTCTTTCCTTGGTTATCCTAAAGTACAGTGATCTTCGACTTAACGTTTCTTTTCTCAAAAGAAAATCGTTTATCTTTCTATTTTTCTTTGTTTCTTTTTCTATTCTAAACAACACGCCGAACCATTCTAAAATAACAATACGTGCCTGATACCAATGAATTTTATGATTGTTGTCGTTCGATTAATAATCGGATCGATCAAAGGGAAAGAAAGAATATAATACTGTCGTTGGTTATCGCAAAATATTTCTCGTCGAAATTTTTACACGACGATTCGACAAGAATATATTCGTATATATTCGTTAATAATATCTAATATCGTTGTAAAACGAAGTTAGATCTCGTATTTCGAAACGTCCCATTATGTTCTCTCTCTTTCTCTCTCTCTCTCTCTCTCTCTGTCTCTCTCTTTCACTCTTGGTAGGTAATGGAGAATTAGTTTACTTAGTTAGACGAATATAGACGAATAATTTGACGAAGTTTGAAGACCACTGAAGCTCACAGGAGCTTCTATGTGCAGGGGATGTCACCGAGTGCACTTCAAATAGCTACATTTACACATTCACACACACATACATACATATATATATATATATATATATATATATATATATATATATATATATACAGAGAGAGAGAGAGAGAGAGAGAGAGACACATACTAAGAATGTCGTATAAACAAGGTTCGCGTTTACATGCTCGTCCGTTTTCGCCTTGCCATTTGCTCCTATTCGCTTAGAACTCGGTGTTTCTCTCTGTTTACAAGGCTTCTTTCTCCCTCTGCACGCTTCGTCTTTTATTACGACCACGATCCTTCCGTTGCTTCCGTCGCAAAATTTACTTTCACGAATGCAAGACGAACGAACGAACGAACGAATGAACGACCACTGTGGATGCGCAACATTGTACTCTTCACGACAACTTAAATTTTCCCGATAAGTCGGACTATACATGCAGCTTCGTCTCTCTTATCGAGATATATATCATTCGGAAACTTGAGTTCTTCTTCGTGTTAGTTCGATAACACGAGAATAATATCTCGACGTAAATTTCATTTTGCAATCTCTTTCCTTTTATATACCTTTTCTTTTTCTTGCAAGAAAAGATAATGCATTTTTTGTTCGTTTTATTTTTTTGTTTTTAGGAGAATGGTGGTGAGAGGAACTTTGAACTCGTTGCAGGGTGGACCGAAAGTTCTCAGTTTAGTGTTTTGACGAGAAAAAAGTCTCGATAAAAGGGATATGTCTGATTAATTTTTTAGATCGCCTAGAAACTTTTGTATTACCCTGTATCGGCTGTTTATTTAACTCATACGTTAATTTGTAATAATTCGTTCGAATAATCGTACGTTTATTAGTGTTATATATCGTTAACAAGGATAACAATGGATTATCGGGACAATTATAATAAATTTTAGCAAACCAACGTAGTCAAGAGAAAGAGAAATAAGATGTTCCTTACAGCTTTAAAACAATCTTGTTTGATATCGATTTCATATCCGCTTAAGATATCTATCTAAATGTCGTATGTAAGTGTGTCTCATATATCCTCATTTCCATGTAAATGCTTTCAATCTTGGAATTAAAAAAAGAAGAAAAAAAAAACACCTATCTCTCTCACTCGGGGAAGTTCGATGAAAAAAACCAATCTACGATAATGCTACCGAGACGAGGCGCGAGGCTAGGGCACTAAGAGTAAAATTTTCTTCTTCATTTATAGGGACAAACTCCTCTTTGCAAAAGGTTTCTCGTTTCTATAGTTGAAGATCGAACGATTTTCCCGGTTATCTGTCCACCCACATCGTACTCATTTTAAACCTCGTCCGCCCCTTTTTTTCATTTTCGTTTATCTCCTATCTTTTCTCTCTCTCTCTCTCTCTCTCTCTCTCTCTCTCTCTCTCTCTCTCTCTCTCTCTGCGCTTGGTCGATATCGGTAAAAGGGCCACACAGATCCCTCTTCAACAAATTTTTTCTTTTTCTCTTTTCTTTTTTTGTTGTTCCTCCTTCCTCGCTTTCTTTCCTTCTTTTCTCTCAAGGAAAAAAAAAAAGAAGAGAGAAACGGAAAAAAGAAACAAAGAAGAAATTCGTTTCCCGCAACTCTCCTCCTCCTATAGTAGTCGTTTCAAACCGACGTAGAATTTTTTTTGCCGGCCCTCTTTCCAACTTAGATATTTTTCTACGTAGGTTTGGAATATCCGAAGAATCTGCTTTCCATTTGTTCGAAAGGGCTTTGCATAAAAACTAGAGTCGTGCCGCAAGGTCAGCTATTCGTTCGTTCGTTCGTTCGTTCCTTCGTTCATTTCTTTTCTTCGAATAGTTCGTATACGCAAAAAATAGGTAAACCCTTTTTTCTCTCTCCCTCTCCCTCTCTCTCTCTCTCTGTTTTTTTCTACGTCACCTCGTCGTTTACCCGCCGAACCGTTGTGTTTATACCTAAAGTAAACTACCGAAGCGAGAGCAGTCTCTTGTTGGAAGAAGACCGACACGTATCGTTTCGTATTTTTCGGAAATTTTCTGTGTGTCACGTTAATGAAATATCAAGGAATACTATTGATGGCACGTGTGGAATTATTAATATTGTACGAGGCATATGTCAAAAAGTGCTTTTAAAATAGTACATGTAATTTCTGTATAATGTATCGATTACAACAACTTATGTACATACGTTGTTTGATTATCATAAATAATTGCGTTAATTAACTATGAAAGAGGATACACACACACACACACACACACACGTATATATGTATATATACGTATGTATTGTATAGTACTCGTTACATTGTAATTATTTATACGTTATAACAGATAATACCAAGAAACGTATACATCCAGTTCGTAAAAGGATAAAATCATCGCAAAAGTGCTAATCGATATAACTACTTGGAACGAGTAATGTTCATAGTGTTGTTAACGTTGATTGCCAAGGAGATTAATTACGTCCCTAAGACCATCCTTAGCAAAAGGGATAATTGCTTCGCAGAAGGCAAACGTAGTCGGATATTCGATGGCCTCTTCTATTCGGTTTTGATTGGATTCTCGTCTTTCTCTTCCCTCCAAGATCATCTTACGAACTAAGGTTGTTCAGTTTGCTCTTTGTTCAGGGCTCGAAGTAGATTCCATGATTAGATCATACCAATCTTCCTGCTATTCGCTGTATATATATATATATATATATATGTATGTATATAAAGGATTTTCACGCAGCTCGTTCCATTTTCTTTTCACGTTTGTTTTCCATCTTGAATGAAACTTCTCCTATCTGCGATCGATCGAGACAATAAAAAAGAATATATGTTTTAAGTACGGTTAGGACAAATAATAAATATATTTATGTATACCCGTTTAAATAATAATGATAATAATAATAATAATAATAATAATAATAATAATAATAATAATAAATATAGAAAAGAACTTTTTCTTTATGTAAAGATAATCGAAATAAAAAATGTTCAAACGACGATAAAATCGAAGCGTCGGGTCGGCACGTATCCGTCGGCTCGAAGTCGTTCGTTTTCTACGTAGCGTCGGGAAATAGAAAGAAGAAGTCGAAGAAGGGGATAAGGAATAAAACAAATATGAACGAGAAAATAAAGAAAAGGAAAAGCGATAGATATGAGAAAGCGTAAGTGTGCGGTGGCGCTCGCGAGAAAGAGAGAGAGAGAGAGAGAAAACAAAAATAAGAAAAAATAGAAAAAAGAAATAAATAAAAAAACGAAGAATATAACTATGCGCAAGAGATACGTAAATTGAATTCATTGGTACTCGAAAGTTTACGTATGTAAGTAGTTAACTTCTCAATTAAACGTGTCTACAAAGATACAACATTGAACTCTACATTCTCTCCACGGTCTCGCCACGTTATCTCTCTCTCTCTCTCTCTCTCTCTCTCTCTCTCTCTCTTTTTCTTTCTTTCTCTCTCTCTCTCTCTCTCTCTCTCTTTCTCTCTCTCGTGCGAGCGCGAGCGCGGGCAAAATCCGACACGACGATATCGTAAAGAGCGATCTTTACGCTCATTCGTGGATGACCATGCGTTAAGTTCGCGACGCCCGATGTTTATGTCCACGCGAGAAATCTTTATCAAGCCTAGGCCAGGCTAGCTAGATGCTTAAACGTTCTTTCACTTGGGACTCGCCATTTTACATAGTACATTTTATTATAGTTTATTTTTCTTTGGGTGCTCCCGCAAGAGCTAGCCCGTGCAACATTGTCCTTCGTTATTCTCGTTGGCCGATCGAAGTTATGAAACTCTAGGACGAATTCATTGCCGGCAAGGCTCGTTCGTTCAGATTTTGATCGTACGGAATCCATTACGTTTCGTATCTTTTTAAAGTATAGAAAGGAGTGTATATGTGTGTGTGGATATATATATATATATATATATATATATATATATATATATATATGTACGTACATAATACACGTGTCATTAAAAGCCTAGACATTTCTATGGTAATCGTCCTCTTCCTTCGTACGCCATTACGATGTTCAATGCGACGTCTTAGTCTGTTACAACCGCGAGATGATATTCGTTATGTTATTTCCGTTTTCATGATTTCTCTCTCTCTCTCTCTCTCTCTCTCTCTCTCTCTCTCTCTCTCTTTCTCTCGGTCTGTCTTTCTCTCGGTCTGTCTCTCTTTCTTTCTCTCTTTTTCTTTTTCTTTTTCTTTCTTATATCGCTCGAAAACTTTTAATATCATTTCACGAAGAATAAAACCCCGTCCTCCGGTCGAGTTAACGAGCGGTCCACGAGACGGATGCAATTTTTGGTAGGAAGTCCGAGGATCTATTACGTCTTACGGAGTTATGAAATAACGGTATACGACTGGAGTCGTTCGACGGGATAAATAGCAAGCTTCCGATATACTTTATACCCAGCTAGCAATACCTACTTACCTATCTATTTATCTACCTACCTACCTACCTATCCACCGACCAACCAACCAACCAACCAAGAGAAATATCCTCGGCGCGTAGCTCCAATTTTACGAGGTCATCTTCCTATTTTCCAAACGTTCTCGTCCCACTCGTACGAGAAGCACGAAAAGGAGATCGAGCTTTCCGATTCGGAAGAAAGTCGAAAAGCTTACCGGAAAAACTGGCGAGCTCGGTTAAGCGTTAAGTTTTCTCAAGGCGTTCCAACAACGAAATTGTTATTTCTCCTTCGCCGATAGAACGACGGTGGAAGATTGGACACGTAAAAGGGTTCTTCTTGCTAAGGCGAGTACGTTTGTAGTTACACGATTGTAAGGATGGGTTGGTTGAAATCGTTGTTGGAATATCACCGACGAACTTCTAAGATATCTCTCTCTGTCTCTCTCTCTCTCTCTCTATCTCTCTTCTTCTTCTCTTTCTCTTTCCACGTTCTCTTACAAGATTCTACGTACGTACGTATGTACGTACGTGTGTGGGTGTATATGTGTGTATGTGTATGTACATATAACTCCACGTACGTTACTATGAGAAGTCTTACGCGTTAGAGGATTTACCCGGATAGACTTAGAGTAGGTACGACTAGAGTAGGTACATGTAAGTTGCGTGCATTTGTGTGTGACTATTGGTATGACGGCGAATGTTGAAGTCTCATTAGAGCGAAGTCGCAGGAACGACCGAAGGAAACTTCGTACGAAGATATATATATATATATATATATATATATATATATATATATATATATATATATCTGAGGGAAGAGACATGAAAACTCGGGAGGAGGTTGTGAAAATGTAAAGATATCCTATGAAACGGAGGAGGAAGAAGTAGAGGTAGACAAGGACAAGTGTGAGAGTAAGAGTAAGGGTTAGAGTTAGAGTAGAGGGTGGGGAGGGATGTAACAAAATGGGAAACGAGAGATAGGGACTTGTGCACTAAAAACAGAGAGAAAGACGATGTCTACGCGGTGCTACGAGAATGTGAACTGTCCAAGACGTTCGACAAATTTTTCGACTTGATGCAAGAGGGCAGAGTTGTTTACTTATATTCCCTGAAACACGAGTGTACGCGAAAAACATTGTAAATGGGAAGTGATTTAATTGTGGATACTGGGGTAGGGAGGGATGGGAATGGGCGCGGAGGAAGGCGGTATAAATAAATTAGAGAAAAGTTCTTTTACTTTTTTTTCTGTTTCCTTTCTTTTCTTTTTTTTTCCTTTTTTTTTTTTCATTTAAGTCACTTCGAACTTTATTTTACGTAGGTAGATGAGCATACACAGTTCTGTACGAAGTTATCAGGTATATACATTAATTGGTTATAACTTTGAACAGTTATTACTGTGGAATTAAAGTCACATGTAAGTATTTCTTGAAAAGAAAGATAGAAAGGAAAAAAAGAAAAGAAAGAAAAAGAAATCAGACAAATATCAGAGTTATCCGATTTTTACTAAATGATACGATTATATTCGTAAGTATGTGATTTATCGTATATTATTATTTTTTTTCTTCTTCTTCATATAGGACAAGTCAAAATACATGTCGTATACGTGTATCCAATACATGCCTATGAGGAACACGTTATACACATGCACATGGGTAGGTTCTGCGGAGATATACGTCTCTTCGTAGATTCTCTCATCGAGTTGAATATCACGGTTGAGCTTAAGCTCTGACTGGTTGGAAAGGCGGTGCGTGCATTTCTTGCATCCTGAAACTTCACGCCCCTTCTCGATATTCCGTTCGAGAAGAAAGACCGAAAGGGATTCCGGATCACGAATACGATAGTCTAGACTCTGATCAACGTGGGGATTGTAAAATTCTGTAGGCACGTGATCTTCTGTCATGGCGTCCCTCTCTCTCTCTCTCTTTCTCTCTCTCTCAGTGCTTTGCATACATATGCATTACATGACGTTTGTAGTAGTAGTAGCAGCAGTAGCAGTAGTAGTAGTAATAGCAGTATTAGTAGTAGTAGTAGTAGTAGTAGTAGCAGTAGTGGTGGTGGTGGTATACGAGATGGCAAGACCGTAATATATTTAACAATGTTTCACGATATGAGACGTTTTTACGGAAAGTCGTTGGAATAGGAATTGCTTTTTGGCTTTTCTCTCCTTCTCTTTTCTCCCTTTAGGAGGATGAGGATGAGGATAAGGATAAGAATGAGAAGGAAGAAAGAAGACCAAGGTGAACACATTGGAAACGAGTTTGTTCCAGTCTAGGTAATACGCGTATTCGATACCTCGTCTACATACATATATATATACAACGTATCTACGAGTATACTTATATATATCTATACATACATATATATATATATATATATATATATATATATATATATATACACATACATACGCAGAATCGAGCTGCAGAAAACTTTTATAACCATCTCGGAACTCTGGTCGGACTGCTGAATCCGATGACACGAAGTTTCCTCTCCCCCACATCTATCTAATTCTTTCTTCTTTCTACTTCACTGCTCTGCGTTAACTTTCTTTCTCTCTTTCTCTGCTTTCTATTGTCCAGCTTATATAAAAGAAAAATTGGAAGGAGTCTTCAGAGAAAATTTAATTCGAATTACATTCGAACTTCGCTTGTAAAACTTTTTTACTAACGTTTCTATCAATTCTCTTTATACGATAATTGAGAAGTAAGAGAAAGAAATTCGACGATATTTTCTCGTTTTCCAATTGCCGAATACGGATGTTTATAATATACGCGATATAATTGTACGAGGAGATGGAAGATAATATAAACAGGATCTGATTAAGAGTTTCGCAACGTCGAAGAAGTGAAAAACATTGGAGAATGTGAAATACGCGACGGGTGTAAGAAAAGAAAGGAAGGAAGGAAGTAAGTAAATAGTAAAAAAGAAAAAAAAAGAGGATGGTGGGGAAAGAAAGAAAGGGTGGGAGGGGAAGGAGGAGGTACATTCGTGGAAAGTTAGGTTCGTCCAGGACGTAGTGTCGACGTGGGAGGTGGCGAGGAACGGTAGGAAATGACGAAGAGAAGGAGGATGAAGATGAAGAGGGTACTTGGGTGGGGTTTGAGGAGGATCGAAGAGAAGAGTAGAGAATGTTGGGAACGAGCTTGATTCTCGAGCGAGGTCACGTATCTCGAAGCCAATCTAATACACTTCGCGAAGAGGAAGAAAGCCAAAAGTGAGTTACCACATTTCTCTCTCTATTTCTATCTCTATCTCTCTCTTTTTCTCTTGCTCTTACTGGATAATAGCGTAAAGGTTATATCCACGAGAAGCAACCTTCGAATCCGAACGAAAATAAGAAAGAGAGAGAGAGAGAGAGAGAGACTATTTCGTTGATGACCAGCCAAAGTTCCGGCATATCGTCCATCTATAGCCAGCTAGATCTTCGTGCTATTCAGTCCTTTCCAATTTAATTTGTATGAACTCACTCTTCTCTGATTACCTATCGCCTATCCTTCGTCGTTTTCTTCTTTTCAGGTTGAACAGGATATTACTTTTTCTTTTTTTTTTTTTTTTTTTTAAGAACAAAGCTTTCTTCTCACGTCACCCGAACGACGGAACGTAAACTTTCGATCGGTCACGTTTATATGTTGCATGTTTCTGATATTTACTTAACAAAAAAACAAGGAGAGGAAGAGAGAGAGAGAGAGAGAGAGAGAGAGAGAGAGAGAGAGAGAATGTCGGACTGAAAGATAGTTATCTATATAATAAACTCGTATGAAGCGAAACGCGTGAAGTGCTTCGTAATGATAAGGAAATCATTAAACTTCGATTTCACTTCGATCGAGGCAACTTTTCTTTTTCTTTCCTTTATCTCCCCGTTCGTCTTTTCTCTTCAGTCCTCCCCCTACCCCCACTCGTCTCTCTCACATTCGTCAGCATGAAATATTTTTGCGGCGGTCAGAAAAATTTTAACGACGGACTCGATCGAATCATCACGTTAAACGGAAGAGAAATAACGAATTTTACGGATCATTGAAATTATGATAGTTTAGTGGCTATAAATTTTGTCGAATTGCCGTATCGGTCGATGATTTTATTATTATAAAAATAAAATGTAAGAGAACTTCATTCGTAAAGGGGTAACGATTCAGGAAACGTTCGAAACGTTTATCATTAATTATTGTTTAATTAAATTACGGTCGACCACTGTCCGTCTATCCGAGTAATTTTATCGCGATGAGAATTATCGTACTGGATTTATCTATAAATAGATTATTAGGTATGTGTTGTAAGTAAGATATGACGATTTGGTTGGTATTCTTATGCTTCGTTGAAATTGCGGATAATTTGCGATCAATGAAGTCTATTCGCGGAACCTACCGGTATTGCAATTGGCCGAACGGTAGGAAGGTAGATTACTTTATAGGCATTAAAGGCACCCATCATAAATTGTCTATTTTCAGCAATGTCGCGAACAAACAAGCGACGCTATTTGTCTATCTATGTCTAGATACCGTACCGCCACCTATACTCGTAAATAATATCTCCGTTGATCCTTTCACAGATTTTTTTTTCTATTTGCCCGAGTTCAAAGCTTAGATGAGAATCGCATTATTCCAATTTAGAATTCGCGACGAACGCGACAAAACACGTCAATTTGACGGGATTAAGAGGTAGGGAAGGGAGTGCGGGGCGTGAGGGAAGGGGATTGAGTATAGGGACGTGCACGTACGTATTAGCATTCTAATTGTTTTATCACGGCGAACGTTAGAATTTACTTCAAGGAAAAAAATTGTTTCTTCTCCTATCTCAACGTTCTCTCCTTTTTATTTGTTTCTTATTTTTTATTTTTCTATATAGACTTTCTATGTGCCTATTTTGGCTGAACGAATGAATTGTCAGAAAATATTGTCTCGTTGCGTTCAAGGAAACGACAGAAAACACGTCGTCGGCTTACCTGTAAAGGACGATTCGAGTTAAGTAGATATTACTCGTTCTCCGATCGTTTCGACACCAATAGATATAGGCTCTGCGAATCACCAGTTAAATCTTAGAAATTATGGTTGCTTGAATAAAAGAACGTTCGAAAGAGTTCGAGGTTATCTCTCGCACCGTCGCCATGATAGCTCCTTCCCTACGATCGAGGATGTTGTCATGCGCGCGTCGCAAGTCTGGTCGATAGAATAGACCATCCTCCCGTATATGTGTATATATATAAATAATATATATATATATATATATATATATATATATATATAATATAATATAATATAATAAGAAAAAAATATATATATATTCTTTCTTCTTATTTAGAGCTTGCACTTGCATCTCATTATTTTCGTCTCATCATGTTTGTGTCAAATGTCACCTCCGACAGAATAATTATGATAAGCGAGAGCGATAAAATCATTATCAACACGAAGCTATGACTAATATTAGACTAATTATTTTATTAGTATACAAAGACTCATCAAAAGGTTAATGTCGATTTAAGAAAAAGAAGAAAACAAAAATAAATAAATAAATAAATAAATAAATAAATAAATGATTTTATTTGATTTGATCTCATTCCAATCAAATTATTTCGATTTTTGTAAAATTAATGTCATTTCTTATTATTATTATTATTATTATTATTATTATTATTATTATTATTATTATTATTTTTAGTTTTATTTTTATTTTTATATCATAATTCAGAAAAATGTGAAATGCCGAAGATAGGGAGGAGAGAGGGAGAGAAAAGGAATCGACGGGAAAGTAAAAAATTGCTAGTAGAGAAACTGGCGCCGTTGGCTAATCCCGCGTGCTGTTTTCTCCCTCATTGGTTCGTCGCGTTTAATCCCTGAAAATTAATCCCGTCGTGAAATTTACGAGTACTCCAGTCTCGTACGGCTTTTCTCGTACAGCTTTTTAAACGACATCCTCGCGAACACCGTCATCGATGGATCTATATGATTAATTTGTTTGCGCAGGCGTCTGCTACGTTAACGATTGATCTTCGAACACGTCTACTTTTTCGTGTTTTTATTTCTTCTTTTTCTTTTTTTTTAACGTTGTTTTTGTTTCTCCTTAATAAAATCATCAAGCATAAAGAGCTTCATTGAATCATTGAGAAAGTACATATCGAGATGCAATAAAAGAAACTTTTTAACCTGTATTCGAACATTCGAATGAAGATATTGAATATCCGCATTCGGAGTATCGAATAATAAAATTTTCGTTTCGGGAAAGAGAGAGAGAGAGAGAGAGAGAGAGAGAGAGAGAGAGAGAACAAAAATAAATAAAGAAAAAAAAAACAAAAGCAAAAAATTATGCCGACACCATCAAAGTTCGCTGAGTTTTATTTTTTTTCAAACACTTTCATCGTCGTTCGCCATTCGCAAAAACCGTCTAAAAAGAGTACAAAAAGGAAAAAAAGAAGAAAACACAAAATCCGAACGTGTAGGATATACAGAACGATTTTCTCTCTCTCTCTCTCTCTCTCTCTCTCTCTCTCTCTCTTTCTCTCTCGTTTCCTTCTTCAATGCTTTCACCGGTGTACTTTTGTAGATGCGAATTCCAAAGTGCTTTTAAATTTTACAAGTTCCGTGAGAAAGAAATGAAGGAAGGAAGAATGAGCGAGAGAGAGAGAGAGAGAGAGAGAGAGAGAGAGAGAGAGACAGAGAGAAAGAGAGAGAGGAAGAGAGAGAGAGAGAGAAAGAGAGAAATAGAAAAAATAAAGAAAGAGAGGAAGATAGAAATAGTGAAAAATAAAGAAGGAGAAGCAAAATGTCGCGTCGGTACTCGTTTCGTTCGGTTCACAAAAGTTTCTGAGCATGGAAGTCAACGTTTGTGCGAGCGCGCGCGCGCGCATCACGTCGAAGCCCGGGCGAAAGGCATCCCTTTGGCTCCGCCTTTGTAAAGTGGAAGAGGGAGAGAGAAAGAAAGAGAGAGAGAGAGAGAGAGAGAGAGAGAGAGAGAGAGAGAGAGAGAGAGAGAGAGAGAGAGAGAATATTTCTCGGAAAAATTTCTCTTACTCTCGGCCATGAGGTAATCGTTTCATTACGAGACAGAATTAACGGAGAATACAATTTTTCGTGACACATTTTCTTTCGCGAGTCGAAAGTTTTGACCCAAATGATAAATATACCTTCGAGATAATATTGCTGAAGTATATCTTCTTACGTCTGAAAAATATTTTTTGTTGATTTCTTTTTTTTTATCTTTCTTCTTCTTCTTCTTCTTCTTATTTTTATTATTATTATTTTTCTTTTTTTTTTCTCTTTTTGATTCATAAGCATCTTAAAACGAAGAAACGTTGAAATATAAATTGTTCGTAGGCGTCGATACCTCTAAGATTTATAACTGTCGCATAGTTTGAACGAATTTGTAAAAGGGAGGTTTAAGTTTTCTAATTTGAAGTGCTTAGCCATGTTTTATATCTTCGTGTAATATCCTTTGGTACGCTGACGCGGAGCCAGTATAGATAAGTTGTTACCTATATAAAGGGTTCGACTGAACTTTTCGTCTAGCTCTTATAAAAGCTTTAGCTAGCTGTGCGAAACTTTCGAGATCGGGTCGAACGACATTCCTCTACCTCTCTTTGGAACTTGTAAAGCTTAAAGGCACTTGAGAATTTATACTCGTGCTCGGCGTACATACATACATATATATATATATATATATATATAGATAGATAGATCCCCGGTAATGCTAGGGGCGCTTTGACGATGAACTCTAAAAAAATGAATATCAACTTCGTGAAAGAAAGGAAAAGAAATAAAAGAATGAAGAAAAAGAAAAAAACAAAAATAATAAAAAAAAAAATAGCGAAAGAAGATATCTTCGAAATTCGTCAGAAAATGTATTTCGATGGACGAAGGTCATAGTTCCTCGTTTAAGGAATATGAAGTTCGAAAAGGTAGAAAATCTGTTCGACTACTCTCGGTCGAACGGGGCTGTGTAATGAAATGAGATATAGATCCTTCGTAGTATCCGGGACATTGCTTAGCAAGCGAATTTTGCGAAAGAAAGGATTTGCGCTCTGAATCGAAATCTAATAAAATTATTTATCGTTGCATATTTTAGCAAATATTCTTTTCTTTTTTTCTATTTTGCTTTCTCTCTTTTTCCGTCCCCTCCCTCCCTCTCTCCATCCTCCCTCTCTCTCTCTCTCTCTCTCTCTCTCTCTCTCTCACTACACCATCTCGAACGAAATGTACTTACATTTGTTATGTATACCATGGGATACGAATGATATCCAATTTGCAAAGAAAAAAGAAAAGAAAAATAATTAGCTCTCATCGACAGAGTTATTTTTAAAGCAAATAATATTCTAAGTTACGTGTGTGCGCGCATTCGATATATGCGCAATAATTTGAAATAATTTCGGATGACAAATGGAGCAACGGACTTTCCAACGTCCCTAATCAGGGGCGATAAAGAAGTCTAACGAGAGGAAGATTCGTTCGGCAAAAGGGACGATACATAAAAATGGTTCTGCGGTTCGGAAAGGGAATTTCGTTCGCCGTGATATAATATAAGCTCGAACTAATTCCACTCGGCGCTCCATTTCTGCGCAAACGGCCTGTAATAACCGACAAGGGCGAGACAAGAACAACGTGAAGAGCAAGGGAAATAAAGAGAGAGATAGCGATAGAGAGAATGTGAGAGAGAGAGAGAGAGAGAGAGAGAGAGAGAGAGAGAGAGAGAGAGAGAGAAGATACGAAAAAAGGAGATAGGTGATTGGGCTATATATATATATATATATATATATATATATATATATTCGATATTGACGATAGGTTCGAGAAGTAGAAGAGATGGAATGGAGCGGGAATGCAGGATCCTTTCTCGAGGTAGCAAAACCAGAATCGTTAACGAGGTGCCCGCCCTCTTTATCGCGAACCAGCCGACGAAGAACAAATGGGCCACCTGTGTCCCGCGTTTCTCGCAACACGCTTCTCGCGCCTTGATTATCCAACAAAGTTTTAGAAGCCGACTCTAATCCACCGCCAATCAGCTCGGAGTCGGACAAAATTTCTTTTCTTTCTTTTTTTATTTTTCTTTTATCTTTTTCTCTTTCTTTTTCTTATTATTTTTTTTTCTTTTTTTATTTCTTTCTTTCTTCCTTTCTTTCTTTTTCCTCGGTCCACCGAAAGAAGACCGCGAAGATTTTTAATTGGACGACATTCTCCATTCGGCGATGAAACGCGTGCGGGCCCGTTGACAAAGTACCACGACGATGTCCAATCTAAAACTGGCTTGAATATTTGAAAACGATAAAGATATTGTCGGTTCTCTCGTTTAACTAGGCAGATACTAGTCGAAGTCGATGTGTTTTCTTCTTCTTCTTTCTTTTTTTTATTGTGTTTCGATTACGATTTTTCGTGGGAGTCCCATTAGTGACTCGTAAAATCAATTAAGTGGGATCGTCGGCAGCATTATTTTTTCTCTTGATTATTCTTTTTTTTTTCTTTTTCCTCTTCTTCGATCAAGCAGATGTAGGAAATATCAGAGCGAATAGTTCGTTGCTATTTAAATATTGTATATATGAATGTCTTGCGAAGTTAACAAGGAAACCATTGGCCGTTAGTTTGCTCCTGTTGGTTGGTGAATAATTTTTATCTTGTTTTTCCTTATTTTTATTTTTTTTTTATTTTAAAGAACAATAGACGATAAATATATATATATATATATATATATATATATATATATATATACACATTTGATAGAAATAAAATGGTGAAATAAATAAATGCGACCGCGTGTAATAGTTAACTGTACAAAGGTTCGTATATATAAGAGACCCAAAAATTCAAGATAAAAGTTGTTTTCGTGCGGGGTAGATAATGTTGACGCGCGTTTCACCGGGCATATTTTCGGCAAACAGCAAAATCTTAGTTGGTCGCGGAACGCAACGCGTTCGCAACTGTTTTTAAGAGACAACTCGAGTCTCGTAAAGTAAGGAAATATGTTTTTAGCAACAAAGTGCACCAAAGCTAATTTTGCTTTGGATATCAACGCGGTACGACGAGTTGCACGCGGTTGCGTCCTACGAATTTATTTCGGTGAAATTTCGACGAAGTTGCTTTTCCGTTTGGCCTCTCTCGTGGATGGTCTACTGGATCCACGTTCATGCAGACAGCTGCCGTAGAAGATCCGAACGATCGTTACAAAATTCCCAAGCTCGTTGAAGGGAGAAATACCTAGAAATAAATGTCGGACTTCAACGAAAACGTACGGACTTCAACGTAAACGCATTTGCTGCATCTGTTCTTTCTCTCTCTTTCTCTCTCTCTCTCTCTCTCTCTCTCTCTCTCTCTCTCTCTTTCTTCCTCTCTTTCATTCTCTCTTTCTCATTCTCTATCTCTATCTCTTTCTTTCTATTTAATTCTTCAGCTGATAAGGATACCTGTATCTATTTTGAAAAACTTACTCGATTAATTAAGCAAAACTAAACGCAAACGGTTCCGTTTAAATTTAAATGCGTATAAGCAAGTTAATTACATTTAATTACATTCAGTACGATATGCGGAATGTTAAAAAAAAAGATAAGAACGCTAACGAAATTTATGAGATGGAAGTAATCGTTGCGTTATATTAAATAAACGAAACGATATCGCATAAAACGTTCAAAGATATTTTGTCGTTTTAAACTTGTTAGACGACAAAATACCTTATTAAAATATTTTTCTACGAACGATAAGCAACATCTCCGTCTATACAATTCCTCCTTGTATAATTAATATTTATTTTTTTAATGATATAATACTTACCTTGCTAATTTGCTCGTCACAATTCATTCCAAGAAATACCCATGTAATCGCAAAACACATGTAATCACAAACGTTAACGTACGAACGGATTTGAAGTGGTAACGTAAAAACAGTTTTTCTAGAACATTTGTCACTAGACTCGTTTCACTTACGAAACATAACGCGAAACGTTAAGTATTTAGAACGGCACTCTCGCGAATTAATTAAATCCCCGTCGTAGAATTTCGGACGTGTTCAGCGAGTCGTAAGATTCAGGGTTTTTGATGAACGTAACGTTATAAAAAATTCAAGATTAAATGATAAATGGAGAATACGACAATTTTAAAATCTTTCGTGTCATTAAACATTTGTTATTTGCATAGAAATAATATTGCCTTTTAATGTGAACATTTACATCTACATGTATACGTGTGATGCGTGTTAACGAAGATAAAAAAGAAATCTCATGAATCATTTTAACCTTCTAACATATGTATGTATGTATGTACGTAAGTGAACAGCGACTATTAGTTTGAAACTAATTAATGCGATAACACGAAAAAATGTAAATTATTATTATTATTATTATTATTATTTTATTATTATTATTATTATTATTAAAATAATAAGTTACACATGTATCGATCAAATCGATGAGTTTTTGATCTGGACAGTATTAGATGGGTATACGTGCGAACGAATTTGTGTTGGGATTTTGGAAAAATTACAAATATCTATGACTTGTGCGAGGTCTGCGGGGATAATGAATGAGACGAGAACCGACGGAAGTTCGCGTAACACTGTTCTGACGAAAGATCGGAGGTGAGTGAGCTCAAGGGTAGAACATTTTACATTCCCATAATGACGGTGAAGAGAGAGAGAGAGAGAGAGAGAATGTGTGCGTGCGTGCGTGCGTGTGTGTGTGCGTGTGTGTGTGCGTGTGTAGGGCTAAGAGTACGTGAGACTCGGACCCTTTTTTGCGTTGGTACACCATAAAGTTCGAGAAGGCGAAAATGACGAGAACGTTTTTCTTACTGTTGTCGAATTTATAACGGTGAAGTTTCTTTCTCGACCGACCGACATTGTTGTTCGATTCGCGAAGACCGTTTTCTAACTGTAAGGGAAGATCTTTTTTTTCTTCTTTTTTTTCTTCTTCCTCTTCTTTCTTTTTTTCTTTCTCTTCTTTTTTTTCTTCTTCTTTGACCGTTCCCTATTCTTTCCTCTTTTTTTTTTCTTTTTCTTTTGTTTTTTTTTTTTCATGCAGCAAAGAGCTCGTTCAACCGCGGTAAAAAATTATATGGAAAAAAGGGCAGGTAACGGGTTGTGGCTTTATGGGTGTGCGCGTAAACACGTTGTCATTGCAGTGCGACAGGGACGTCCCTTTTTTCACTGGTAAATAAGTACTCACCAGTTTACCCACGGGTAAAGATATTTTCCAAAGTTACGCCTACGGTCGGCCGTGATAGGAAAAGTTTAAGATTTTTGTGAGTCCGTATACATTTTATACAAATATTTTTATTTATTTATTTTATTTTTTTTCAATTAGATATTAATTCGTAGCGATACAACGATTGAGAAATTTTTTTAAAAATATATTCTCGACACCGACCACAGACGATTCGCCCTGTCTTGCCAACGTGTCGTGTTCGCGTTCTTGGTTTCGTTTCGTCACCGGGATCAGTATTTGCAAATAATTCTTTAGTTCTCGTGAAAAATTGTTGTTCCAAACGACGAAAGGTCATATCATTTTTATCGTGTGACGAACGATACAGGTTGTAATAGTAAAAAAAAAAGAAGTGAAAAAAAATATACTGTCTCCTCGCGACTCATGAGTATCCATCTCCAACGAGTCAAACACATTTAACAGGTTAATCAACGTTCTCTCTGACTTCATAGACTCGCGCATTCTATTTTAATTACCTTCAAATATGTAAATTCGAATTGGTTAAGAGTTATTGTTGTATACACGTGTAAGTGTGTAAGTGGTAAAGGATGTGTTACGTGCACCAGGTGGGACGGGTATTTAATTTAAATCCCTTAAACATCTCGGCGCGTTGTTGGGCGATAAAGTCCGGTTAGTGTTTTACTACCATCACTATTGCCGTTTCACGCAAGTCGATTTTGCTGGTAGAGCTCGTTTCTCAAATATCTCGCGATAATTCTCGATACGGCGATTTATGATTCATTTTACAAGTTATCGTAGTCCCCATTGGAACGTTGCAACTTATGGATAATACCATGGGCAAGGATACTACGTTTAACGTTGATATTTATATTATTTATATATTTTTTTTTCTTTTCCGTTTTTTCTTTTTTTTTTCTTTCCTCTTTTTGCATTTATTTATTTTTTCTTTTTCTTATTGACAGTCATCTTCACAATTCTTAGTAGCAGGGCTAATCCGCGCGAATGATTCAACTCCGTGTCATTGGTTTCGTGAACATTTCGTTGCATGCGAGAAACGTTCGAAAGAGTCACTTGGAGTTTTATCAATCGAGGGAATGGCGATCGAAGACGCTAAGTTACCTCGAAGTGATTCGCCTGAACGGAATTTCGTTCGTTGGAACGTGGACCCCAGACTGTTATAAAACTGCACAGAAGTTTCTTTTTCTTCTCTCTCTCTCTCTCTCTCTCTCTCTCTCTCTCTATATATATATATATATATATATATATATATATATATATATCTTTCTCTCTCTTTTATTTTTTTTTCTTTGATAATTACCCAGTCGGCAATTCGATCCAACTTGTGTGGCCCAAACGGATTAACGTTAGAATCCTTCGAAAGTTCAACCGCACAACGTATTATCTCTCTTGGTTTACTATTTCGACGATATTAATTATCGTAATGGATGTCGTTATGGTAAAATTTCTCACGGACTATAATGTCATACCGTTCGATGATATTTTCGAAACATCGAACGTGCCACGTCGAACGCGTAGTGTTGAAATTCTTGATATTAACCATAGATTCAACAAGGATCGACAATCCTATATTTGGCGATCACTTCTGTGTATAATGAGAAGAAAAAAGTAAAAAAGAAAGAAGAAAGAAAAAAAAATAAAAATTCGGAATAGTCGAGTAGTAAAGGATTATCGTGCGTGTTAGAAACGTAATCTTAAAATATATACGACGTTTTGTCCAATGACATGAATACAACGTATTTTACAAAGATTGTTGAATTATGCAGGCCGAGATAGGTATAAAAATAGAGCTTTTAAGTTAGCTTTGAAGAAGAAAGAAAGAAGAAAAAGAACAAAATGAAGAAGAGAGAGAGAGGGAGATAGATAGAGAGAGAGAGAGAGAGAGAGAGAGAAAACTACATGACGACCACGCCTAACGAGTAGTACACGCGTGTATACATAGGTATATATGACCGAGAAGGAGAAGTCGTTGGCGTGCAACAATGTAGCATTTCAAAGAGTCTCCGAGTCGTTTCAGAGAATGGGGGAACGTTAATATCGTGGCTACGTTCACGGGATCTTATCGGGTTTAATTTATTCGACTTTTCCTTTTTATTCGACCTGTAATTTCTCTCTCTCTCTCTCTCTCTCTCTCTCTCTTTTCTTGCTTGCTTTCTTTCTTCCTTTCTTTCTTTCTTTCTTTCTGAACGGGTCCTTGTCACGCCTACGGGTTTACCATCAGCGACAATGTGCCGCTATCGAAGAGTTGCTGCCTGCTAGCTAACCAACAAGAGAGCGCGCGCACTAAAGTAAGGAAAAAGCTGGCAGATGTATTATAAGTCGATCGACGTTGTAAAAAATTCCCGTTGAAATTGCTCTTTGTACTCTTGCGAAAGAGCAAGTAGAAAAAGGGAGCAAGAGAAGGGGTAGGAAGAATAAGAATAAGATGGGTAGGAAGAACAAGAACAAGAAGAAGAAGGAAAGGGGAAAAAAGAAGAAGAAAAAGAAAAAGAAAAGGTGGAATAAGAAAAGGAGATGAAAGACTCGGTGCGGCCGGTGCGAGTATGTTTGGAGTTCGGAGCATAATCGTTGCCTCATAAAAGTGCATGATGCGTTTTTAAAGGGTGCTCCTGTCGGGCAATAAACGCTCGGCCCCAACGACTCTTTCTCCATCGCTCGTGTAATCTTCGATCTTCTACTCTAGACACATTCTTCTTCTTCTTCTTCTTCTTCTTCCTCTCTCTCTCTCTCTCTCTCTCTCTCTCTCTCACGCGCGCGCACACACACACACGCGCGCGCAATTTTTTCTACCTTCTACTTTTTATCCTCTCTTCATGTGGGTCAATGTCACTGTCAACGATCAACTTCGATAACTATCTGCTTATCCCTTTATTATAATTAGTATTAGTCATAAAACATTTGATCATTATTTGTCCATCATTTATGATTGCTAAGATAGTGATCATCGATTAATGAATTATTATGAATCTATAGCTATGTTTTATTATTATTATTATTATTATTTAATAAATATTAATAATTATTAATAAATATTATTTAATCAATTTATTAAATATTCTCATATTTTCATTCGCTTTCTTCTTCTTCTTTACCTGTTTTTTTTTCTTACGCATATATATATATATATATATATATTCAATTATTTGCGATCATGCACGTCAGCGCGTTGCACGTTACACATCAATCTGACGTATGCATATTACTTACACGTATGTACGTCACATACATAAGTATATACTCACATTAATTTATGTACTTTGGGGCGAACTTTGATCGCGAATGGAAAAACACCTACGTGACGGACTGGGCGTGGCACTTCTTTATTTATTTCATCGAACTACGTTAATTCATCTATTTGTTTTTCCTTTTGTCTTTTTTTTTTCATTAGTGAAAACATCATGTCTCGCGCAGACATGGACAAAATGGAATACCAGAAGACCGGCTTGCTTCACTGGCCATCACTCTGGAAATATGATATTTGACGACGACGAGTGTTCTCGGGATAAGTGATTGGCGGGGGACTCGACGACAACGAGGGGGAAAGAAATAAGACGCTTTTAAAAAGTAGAAAAAGTAGTTGAATATACGTTTTTTCGCCCACCTCCTCTCCCATCGCCATTTTCGAATATTTCTATGCCGTTTGTGGAAGAGAGTCAAGGAGAGAAAGAGAGAAAAAGGGAGGAGGTCGAGGGGTTGAATATAACATAGAAGGAAGGGTCAAATAAAAGGTATATATATATATATATATATATATATATATATATATATATATATGTAGAGAGGAGAGAGAGAGAGAGAGAGTGAGAGAGAGAGAGAGAGAGAGAGAGAGAGAGAGAGAGAGAGAGAGAGAGAGAGAGAGTAGATGGGCCATGGTTTTACGAGTCGTACCATCCATGAGAGAAGACATGTAATCCTCGCTGACTTCGCTCGAACTGTCCAACTTGAACGATTACAGTAAAACGACGCAGCCGCGAATGCCTAGCCGACCAAACACAATTTCTTCTACTTTGCAATGCTAACCAGACTGCCATGAGCAGTGTTCTTCCTTATCGTGTATAAAACCACTCTTAATATTCTTTCTCTTTCTCTCTCTCTCTCTCTCTCTCTCTCTCTCTTTTTCTCTCTCTCTCTCTCTCTTTCATTTGCTTACATGAACTTTTCTTTCTTTTTTTTTACTGCATCGATGCATTCGAAAGATCGTTTCTTTCCATTTCCTAATCCAAAATAAATGTATAAAATTTTGATTAGCCACTATCATCCATATAAGATATATATATATATATATATATATATATATATATATATATATATATATATATTTTTTTTTAAATATCACAATTTTACTTTAATATTTTCTTTTATAAATGACTGACGTCGCATTATCAAAAAACGTATTAAGAAATAAAAGAAAAAAAAAATAATTGTTAACTAATATTAAATGTTCTTTCCTCCGAGATATCTCAGTCTTGGATTTATAATTCTTCTAATCTTCCGATACGAAGGCTTACTTTACCTATGTATCGTGTGGTCAATCGATTCCGAACAAAGTCTAAAGTGGACGAGGTATTATGAAATATTGTTTCTTCGCGTTTATTAGAAAGAGAGAAATTCATGGGCTGCGGCTGTTGGCCGGCCATGAGGAGAGATACTACAAAGTTGGGCGTGGGGTAAGCAATAGGAGGAGGAGAAAGGACAGAAAATGGTGTCGGTTCGAGTAGGTAAGATGTTAAAGGGAAAAAAAAGAGGGTGTAGATATACCTACACGTAGAATCCGTTAGGGAAGTACGATGGAATATTTCGAAGACGAGAGGGGATCATAGGAAAGATTAATGGCGCGATAAAAAGAATAAGGGAGGGGCGGTTATAGAATGTACCACGTGTACGCGTAGTTTCGTGTTTCTCTTTTCTTTGTTCTTTCTTTTCTTTTTCTTTTTTTTTTTCTTTTTTTCTGTTTGTCTTTCTCTTTTGATTTTAGTTTTTTACCTTGTTTTCCTTACTACGAATAAATAATATCTTTTTTTTTCGGTCGCATATATTAAAATGTTAATTGCGCATGATAATGATTAGCAATGTCTTTGAAGAAAGAAAAAAAAGAAAAAGGAAAGAAAACTCGTTTCACATAAACGTCGTTAAAGGTTGATCGATGAATAGACCAGTCGTCACGCTTATTAAATTTTATCGAACCAGAAAGACGAGTATGGGTATCGTGTTGGTATCGGCTAACGCCGGTGATCGGTATATCTACAACTTTGTGATCGAGTGTCTAACGTTATAGTTTAATTAGAAAACTCAAAATTGTATCGTTAACGAATACTCGGTCAAAGGGACACGCTAAATCATTTTAGAATTTGATACTTTTTATTTTGTTAGAAAGTATTATATATCATCTATCTATACATAGAATGAAAGAAAAATAGAAAGAAGTTTTGTCGTTTCTTGATCTCTTTTTTCCTTATTTCTTTTCTTTTCTTTTCTTTTTCTTCTTTTTTTCTTTTTTCTTTTTTCTTTTTCAAGAAAACCATCCAGTTTATCCCATCGTTCTTCACAATCCCTCCTCTTTGGCTTCACCCTCATCTGGCAAAACGCGTGAACTTTTCCTCTAAGGGATATTGTCCATAGTTTTTTTTTCCCCGAACGTTACTTATTTCTCGTCATGCTTATTTGCTCTTTAACGAATGACTCCGCAGATACTTAGGAAGAAACGAGAAACTTTTTATCAGACTTGGTCGTAAGTCACGCTAGCTAAACGTTTTACGTTTTAATTATCGACGTAGCTGTTGAGTTACGTTATCCTTTGGAACCATATTTTCAATCATTAGTTTCGTGACTATGCTGTTTTTAATCGGTAGCAATAAATTTTCGAGAATTATTTCGAAGCGATACTCTTTGACGTTTACTGATGGCAATTTTATTCCTTATTATCATTTTTTTTTATTTCACATAGTTGCATAATTTCTTTTTTTATATAATTTTTATTTTATTTTTTTTTTCTTCTCACATAACTTCCAGATGTTTGTTGATGTTCATTAAGAAGTTCACGCTATGTATCTATTGAAAATAAATAAAAAATTTGCTTATCTACATACAGGGCATGTAAAAGAATTTATTACATCATATGCGGTTGTTAAGTTCTACAACCCATAGAAAAAAAGAGAGAGAGAGAGAGAGAAAGAGAGAGAGAGAGAGAGAGAGAGAGAGAGAGAGAGAGAGAGAGAGAGGGAGAGAGAGAGAGAGAGAGATGAAAAGCGATATTAAACTTGATGATATAGAATTATAGACAATTAATTCAAATAAATTATCTGATATTATTCATATCGAATATTTGGTTGTTATTCGACAAGCACATTAATGATTCTCGTTAATAAATTATATTATTGCGTATGTAGATTTTATAAATTACCCACTTGTAAAATAAACTTTATATTATCGTTCTAATCGTAGTATCACTTATCGTTTTTATAGATATTATTCCTTATGATATCTCTTTATATAATTTATAAAAAATAGTTCTGCAATTACTTAATTAATCCTCGATAATGATCGAGTTGCAAGAGGATATATTTTTATACCGCTTCATTGCAATGATCTTGAATTTTTTTAACAACGTTAGAACGATCATTGTACGCACTACTGTATTTTGAACTTTCGTTATCATCGCAGTGGCAATTAAAATAGATCAGCAAAATAAAATAAAATAAAAGACAAGGGAACTGGATGAATCATTTTCATGTTGTCGATTATATTTGATGGTTCCTGATTTTCTTTGGCTCGTTTGAGAGGATTACGTTTGTGCAAAAAAGAAATTAGAAAGTGTGGGAGGAAAGTTATGTGCCAACTATCGTATTCTTTACTTTCAACCTGGACAGGACAATTAACGTGCCCGATAACGCAGTGAACGAGGGATAGGAATCGATTGCCTCGTCGGTAATAAAGTGCGCTTTGTGGACCCTCGTCCTCATCTGCGACGAGACGAACTTACCGGCAGGGCTACCGTAGTCCGCCAATTTCAACCATTTCGCAAAACTCGGCGGACCCGATTTTTCAAAGTATCATCCGATTCGAATTTTAAATCTTTTCCTCCTTCTTTTTTTCCTTTTTTTTTGTTCTTCGAATAATTTTCGTAATGCGAATAGTTCTACGAATGAAAGACTCACGATATCGCGGGAGAAAGATTTCTTTTTTTTAATTTCTTTTTTTTTTCAAATAAAAATTTACATAAAACCTTAGTCTTCCATCGTGGATTAAAGTAACATCGGCGAAAATTTAAATGACCGATCCTAACGATGTATATAAAATTGAACGATTTATTTAGCGTTCCAGGAAGGGGTAGAAATTGTTCTCATCGTTCTCATCGATTTCATTCGCTATAGATAATTTTTCCTTTATTTCTCCGTTTCATCCAGTTTATGTAGTTACTTAGTTATACGTTCGTCGCGCCCTGCGCCTGCGCATTTAACAATTGAAAAATGGCGGCCGATATAGAGGCTGGTAAAGGCTAGCGATTGGTTTTATATACCAGGAACGAGACGCTGCTATGTATTAGCGTTGATAGTAGTGTAGTAGTGGTGTCGTCATAACTCTAAAACCGCCGAGAAGGAGAGAAGGTTGCCTCACATCCGCCATGATGGGAGACGGAGATTCATTTCAAGCTTAGCCGAGACTCGAACCCGCGAGTCGGTGGTCGTTACCGTTAGCGGAATGGACTTTAGGCTAACCGCCCTATACGCTCTCTCTCTACGACCTATTTCAATGGCTACCATACAGATGACGCTGCGATAATCGTTGGATCCTTTAACGTCGTCGTTCTTTACAAACGAGATGCATTTTCCAGGATGCATCGTGATTCCTGCTGTGACGAATGGTGGTCGATGTCTACGTGACCATACCGAAGTACATATTACATATCCCCCCTATATAAAGTCTATCTGTCTTAAACGATCGTGAGTTTCACATTTTAATAATTCATTCGTTCGTTAATTTTTTAATACACCTCTACCCTTCTAATATTTTTTTTCCTTTCACTGTATATCTTAATTATTAACGTATTTTTTTTGCGCAAATAATTACGACCAATGGAAAAATTTTACGTTTACGTGATATCCACGTGCGATTGTTGTTAGTGCGAATATATTATGAGAAAAAGGTTATATTTTCTCATGATTTAGATCCTTTATACCGCCAAAAAAATGGTTTATATATATGTACATATATTTTATATTTTTTGTTCGAACGGACGTGTTTTACCTGTGGTAAACATTTCGACGAAATGATACCTGGATAGGATGTACATACATATACGTTCGGACGTATCCTTCGATATGAGTGAGATCAAGAGGATTAAGTTTTTAAGAGCGATCAAATACTTTGATCATCACTGTCGCATAACGTTTGCAACGAAAAAGTAGAGATCTTAAATTCAAGAGAGTTAACGAGTAGATGACCAGCCAATGGAAACCTTTCCTTTTTATTTGTTTGTTTGTTTATTTTTTCTCTCTTTCTTAATGCTTCGTTATAAATAGCATTCACGGAGATACGATGGCGATGGAGTTACATTGTGATACAGATATATAAATTCAAATTTGGAATGTACATACGTAAAATTGATTGCCAAAGAGAACTGTGGAAAGAAAATAAACAAATCTATGAAACTCTTTGTTTTCCATCTAGTTTGTATTTCTCCTTGATCGTTTAGAAATATAGATAGATAGATAGATAGATAGATATACATAGAATAAACACACTTGTCTCGTATGATATTTATTTATTTTTTTTTCTTTCTTTTTTTTTTTGCTAACAAGATTGGATTTGAAGGAGAAAAGAAAAGTAAGAGAATCGTTGTTCGCGTCATTCGACACTTTTATATACACATATACATACGTTTCAAACGTATATGTGTATTTACGATAGTCGAAGCAGCTCTACTATTACCTCCCTAGGTTGGCTCCGTTAGGTGCGATTATTACTCGGTGATGAAATGACGTCGAGCGTGAGATACCTTTACCTTACAGAGTTCTTATTCACGTTGCTACTTAGGTGTATACGTCAAGTGGAATCGCCACAATACAGCTTTAGGTCCTCGTAAAGGCATAAGTTTGCGGTTCAATACCGGCCACCTGTTGATGCGAAACACATTAACCCATTTACCATCCTCCTTTATAAAGCTAGTAAATGACATTGTCTTCATTCAGAATATACTACCTATTATTTTCTTAATATCGTTTAATTATCATCTTGGTAATATTTCAAATATATTCCTTTCCTTCGCGCATTTTTCCCCTTCTAATAGAGAAAAAAATCGTTCAGGTGATATTCCATTTTCTCCAAATAACATTGTGCTATATCGAAACGTTGATAACGGTATAATAATCTCATCCATTGGCCGACACTTGGTAACGTTTCATGATGTTAACGCCGTGAAATTTTGATAAAAGAAAACAAAAGAGAAAATAGAAAAATAGAAAAGAAAGGAAAAATAAAGAAGGGAGAGAGAAAGAGACAAGAAAACATGAAAAAAGGTAGAGGATCGAGATAGACATAGTATACCAGGGCAATGGGATTCCGAGATACCACAAGTTGTTATATTATTTCTTTGGCATCGACTCGCACGGCTTTTACTCCTTCGGCTGTGGAGCATTTCTGTAAATCATGTTTGCTCCTATATCTCTAAAAAGAAAGAAGGAGAGAGAGAGAGAGAGAGAGAGAGAGAGAGAGAGAGAGAGAGAGAGAGAGAGAGAGAGAGAGAGAGAGGAAAGAAGCGAGAAAAGGAGAAATGACTAGTGCTACAGGATATTCGTTTTTCCCTCTCGTAAAGAAAAAGAGAGAGAGCGAGAAAGAAAGAAAGAAAGAGAGAGGTAGATAGAAAGAGAGAGAAAGAGAGAGAGAGAGAGAGAGAGAGAGAGAGAGAGAGAGAAATAGAAGAGGTGGGGTAAAAAGAAGGAGGATTCGGAATGGCCTCTACCAAACCCCATCTGCTGCCATTCGTAGGAAACGAGACGGCACGAGTCCGTCCACCTCCTTTCTAGCAAAGTCGCCATGAGACAGCGACTTCGACATTGTAGCTAAAATGTATTTCATGGGCGACATCGGCATTGTCATCGAACTCTAAATTATGGAAGGGGAAATATCGGAGAGTGGTATAGCGGTGTAGGAAGGGTCGGTCCTCTGAGAGATTGGGAAAGTTCGATGGTGGGGGTAAGGACAGATAAAGAATGAGAGAGATAGAGAGAGATATATAGAAAGATAGATAGATAGAGAGAGAGAGAGAGAGAGAGAGAGAGAGAGAGAGAGAGAGAGAGATGAGAGAGTGGGAGAAAAAGCAGTTTGCTTCATTTTGAGACGCCGAACGGATTTTCTGTCGGCGTGCTCGTTTATTTTTGTCTGAGACCAACTCACGTCCTTCTTCATGATCTCCCATTTCTTTTATTATTCCATCTCTTCTCTACTTTGTAAGAAGCCTCGGGCAAACTAATTTATTGAGCGAGATATTTGTAAGTGTGGAACGAACGCGTGGGACGAGAAGGAAAAAGAAAGAAAGGAAAAAAAGAAAGAGCGAACGATCGAGAGAGAGAGAGAGAGAAAGAGAGAAAAGATTGGTGATTCAGAAGTTAGGTCGCGAGAGTATACATACCTACATATAAAATGTAGATGTTCTCTGGCATCAAAGATATTGCCGGGCGTCATCGTACATCGAGGAAGGAGTGCGCTCTCTTTCGCGAGTGCCGACTGGCGACTCATCTTTTCGGCCGAACCCAATTAGCGATGAGTTTTACCTTTAAGGAGTAAGGGCTTGGGCCAACCTCTGACAGTGTTTACGAGGTTGCTACCGCGAGCGTAACGAGTATGTCTGTCTCCCGCGGTCCGGTTTCCATAAAAGGTCGACACTTCGATTATATATTGTAAAGGAATGAGCACGGAAATGTACTGAGAGATAGAGAGATAGATAGATAGAGAGAGAGAGAAAGAGAGAGAGAGAGAGAGAGAGAGAGAGAGAGAGAAGGGTTCAGAGACTGGTAGGGTAGGATTGCCTTCGGACCTGGACGAGCCAATTATCGAAGGTTATTATCGAAGATATTCTACGTTACTACATCTTCTCCTTCGAAATGTAAGCGTCTCCATTTTCATTCTCTGCTTCAGTTTCTATTAACTACTCGTATATACTTTGGGCCATGAGAATATACGATAAAGTTTCATATATTTCGGATTACGTAAATATCAATGTAAGATAGGTATAATAATATCCGATCGATTTGTTTCTTTAGTAGTATTTCTTATGATTTTATGTACATATATATATATTTTTTTCTTTTCTTTTTTTTTTTTGCAGAAATCAGAAATAACAATTTTAACGCCCGTCTCGTGAAAGTTTTTATAAATTATGTGAAAAAGTAAAAAATAAATAAAAAATACAGATTATGAAAATTTATTAATTTTGTAAGGAGACAAGCAGGAAGGATAAAAAAAAGACAAGTATTCAAATCATTTACTGATATAGCTATAATAAATATTACAAGGTTTATTAAAATTTTGTTTTTTTCTTTCTTCTCTTTCCTTCTTTTCTTTTTAATTTTTGATACAACTGAAATTATTATTTATATTATTATTTATTTTATTATAATTATTATTATTATTATTATTATTATTATTATTATTATTATTATTATTATTATTATTATTATTATTATTTATGGACAGGAAGTGACGTAAAAATAGTGGGTTGGGCCTAACGATGTCACTCGCTTGATAAAAAAAAAAAAGAAAAAAAAAATCAGGGATTCCTCGAATGAAACGGTTTTAAAGAAATTTTTCTAACTCGCTTATAATGAAGCATTTCTATTCAAAAATCTTTGGAAATGTCTACTGTCATCCTACTTATTGCGTTCCGTCGAAAGTTGAAATTTTTTCGAAGTTGAACATTGTAATCGTCGGCTTCGTTAAAGATCTAATCAGTTTTTTTTTTGCTCGTTTTATCTCCAAATTAACGTCATTCTGTCGTACGTTTGATTGAGAAACAAAACGGGGATGCAATAATTAACAAGAATTAACAGTAAATTACTCTCTAGATATATATACGAATCATATTACATCGAATTTCTTGTAAACTTGTTGGACATGGAAGGACTGTATCGCGGCCATAAAAAAAAATTGAAAGAAATTAGTAAAAAAATTCACAGATTAGGATAAAAATTGGTTAAGGCATTATTGGCATAGTATTGATCTGAAAAACTGAAATCTATTTACATTGTAATTACTTATCTTTCGTGATAAATGACGAGTACATAGGTTCATACATACAGACCTATATAGATACATACATATATACATAAATATACGTACATACCTATGTACTTATATATATATATATATATATATATATATATATATATATATATACACACATACATACACATATGTACCAACGGACAGACTTCTCGAGTTATAGAACGACAACGACGTTAAGGTGGGTGGGAGAGTTT
>OU426995.1:2680637-2695637 GCA_911387935.1 Dolichovespula saxonica | reverse complement strand
CGTTCGTTTCGCTCTAAAGTTCCGATGAGTTCTGGGTCGGAGCGGAAAAAAGAAAAGGAAAAAAAAAAGATAGCCTCAGGAATGTACGCTGTAAATGTTTAGGGCTCCTCTTCGTTTTCTCTGTCGTTCCATTTTGCGCCTGAAACACGTACAATCGTAGATGTTTAGTTGAAACCTTCGACATTCGTGAGAAACTTTTTATCGTGGTCCGTCGTTCGTTACTAAAAATTTATTTGCAATCTAATTTATTTGAAAATAAAAAAATTTATATATATATGTGTGTGTATGTTTTTATGTATGTATGTAAGTATGTATGCATAGATATAAAATGAAATTAATATAATTCGATTTAACGGTGATACAAATGATATTGATAAAATACGTAAAAGAATAGGTCGCTTTAAGATCAATTTTCGTAAAATAAATTCGATAAATATTTTTAATAGATGGATAGATAGATAGATAGATAGATAGATAGATAGATAGATAGATAGATACATCGAAAGATGGCTCTTTTAATAACGGATTCGTCCATCTTAAAGGTGGTGAGATATGGACGAAATATCATTCCTCGAAGAGATATAACTTTTGATCCTAGCTGCTCGAATATCCTGCAGGATATGTCATGATCTACGTTGAGAGCTTCGTGTCCCGACATTTTGTGGTCCGTCCCATCAACCCATCGAATACACCTGATTCTCTCCTCAGCGCTCGAATGTATTTTCTTTCATCCCTTCGTAATAAGTTTCTCTTCTTTCCTTTTCTTCTCTCTCTCTCTCTCTCTTCACAAGTATTATCTTACTTAGTCTTTATGTCTAATATAAGTTAACAAATTTGTTTTATTAAATCAAAAAATTATCTTACCTTTTTACGTTTTATAATTAAGTATTTTATTTAATACCGACGTTCGAATTAATTAAAATATAGTTTGAAGAATAACGCGCATTTCGAATATGAACGTAATTTATAGATTACGTAAAACATTATAAATGAATAACAATCGATGTATCTATTTAATTATATTCTTTTGATTGGGCCGTTTATAGAGTTACGAGAAATATTAAAAATACGATTTCATTAATAATTATCATTTTTAGGATTACTTATTACCTATTAAACGTACACACACACGCGCGCGGGCGCGCGTACACATACACGTACACGTACAGAGATATACACCCATTCTTTTTTTTACGTACATAAAGAATTATTGTAGTCAATTTGGCTTGAATCTCTTAGATAATCACTAGATTAAATTCATCGGAGGATCGTAAAAAACGTTTCGAGATATCACTATTGGGAACATAATTCACATATCAGACATAAACGTAATACAAACGATTGTAAATACTTTCACGTATCTACAGATGTATGTATGTTCGTATCGTACGGTATATAAAATTAGAGAAGAGGAACGGCCAGAATGGTTGAAGCGAGTGAAACAAAGGATGTCCATCGTGTTCGATCGATAGCGTTATTATTCTCTCTCTCTCTCTCTCTCTCTCTCTCTCTCTCTCTCTCTCTCTCTCTCTTTCTCTCTAGTATGACCATACGAAGGCAGCTTTGAAATCTATAAACTTTGCATGCGCAATATACGCGTGAGATTGCCACGCGTACTCCATTCACTGCTTGATTACGCCAATTTACTTTCATGCAGTTGTTGCATACCAGCTCGCACTGTCCGCTTCGTGAAATATAATCTAGCTTGTCGCAAGCATAATGTTCGTTATTTAGTATACGTTCGAATTTATGTGCACGCGACCTTCCATAGGGTGCATGTATGCACGTATGTGTATGTATGTATGTATGTTTGTATGTATGTATGTATGTATGTATGTATGTATGTATTCAAGTATATACGTGTCGTATCTATATGCGCACGTCATGAATCGTTTCTCTGTGAAAAAAAGTATACGAAAAAAAAAAAAACAAAGAGAAAAAGAGAGAGAGAGATAGAGAAAAATTGGAACTTGTTCCTTGCTCCCATGAATTTTTATTAAATTTTATTTTTTGTTCTCTTAGTTTGAATTCTTTCAGAATGGAAATTTTCGATTTGAGATAACAAAGTTGAAGTTTTCCTGTTCAAAGATTTAATGTTATACGTTCTATATAGTTATTATGCAGAAGTATTGAAACATAAAAAAAATATATATATATATATATATATTTATTTATGAATATAGTTCTATTACATGCGCCAGTCGTTCTTCATTTTATATTTTTCATTCTTGTTTTTTGTCACAAAGTCGCTTTGAAAATTTCTACAATTTTAACGTATCTACGTACATAAATTATATAATTATATCCATATGCGAAACAATATAAATTCATATATGTGTTTTTTTATTGTTTTTCAAATACGATAACAAAGGAACGATGAAAATTATCTATCCTTTTTTTTTCAATAATTAGTGCTAATTTCCGTTGGTCGTCCAGAAAACGTATGTTCTTAAAGTTCACAATAGTTTCTATTTATGTATAATATATATATATTTATAATCTACATATATACATACACGTATCTGATCAAATTTACTTTGAGAACATTTCTAGAAATTACGCATCGCCCGTGAATGAAACGAACGAAAAAGGCCGCGCACGTTCGACGAATCTGGCACCGATATTTCTCGCGAAAATTTATTTTTCCACGAGTTTCCTTCCGAGATTTACAGACATGCTACTGTATATCGGCGACATGCGCTAGCTCTTCAAAAATAACTGTACAAACTTTCACGTACAATGTTATAATACATGAATGCTATTCTTCTTCTTTTGTCTTAAATGTAAAAAATTCTAATTTTCTTTCGTTTTGAGAAGGAGAGGGGGAGAGAGAGAGAGAGAGAGAGAGAGAGAGAGAGAGAGAGAGGATCGATAATAGTCGACAATATTTTCTCAAAATATTTTTCAGCTTTTTTAATGCTACAAAAGTAAGTTATATATATATATATATATATATATCTAGAAGCGTCATATACCTATATATATACGTGTGTGTGCGTGTAGCATAGTTTATTAGTTGCAATCTAATGCAAAAATTCGCATGAAATTTTGCATCAGTCTGCTTTCACAAACTTCGGTTTATGACGCAAGCATTTACTCACTGGCATGCATCTTTCATGTGCATTTTTGTATACGCCCGTGTATATATATATATATATATATATATATATAAGCGTTCGACCATATTCAGATATAAAACTAGTATCATTTCTTAAATTATTTTTCAAAAAAAAGATAAAGCTCTTTATATTGAATGTAAGTACTTAATTAGATACCTAATATAGGTATGTAGAAAATTTGTAATCGTCATAACGCATCATTACCGATCATCAACGATAACATATTAATTATGAATTCAAAGTTATAATGACAAAAGTATTTCAATAGCAAAACTAACAAATAAAACAAATAAAAAGAAGAAAATAAAAGAAAAACAAAAGAAGAGAAATGAAAAATGTTCTATCGATTTTAAAGGGAGTACGGTGAGATATAAAGTTAGATAGATGTCATTACGTTGGTAGGACAACGAACGTGGCTGGGCAAAATAAAATGCGGTGGTCGCATTAAAGTGAAAAGGAAGGTACGACGAAGTGGAGGAGGAGGAGGAGGAAGAGGAGGAAGAGGAGAAGGAGAGAGAGAGAGAGAGAGAGAGAGAGAGAGAGAGAGAGAGAGAGAGAGAGAGAGAGAGAGACAGACAGAAAAAAAAGAAGAAAAAAAGAAAAGAAAAGAAAAGTCGCTACCATGTTTCCCATACACGTACCTATAGGTATACGTATGTGTCCTATAAGAGAAAGAAATAAAAAGGAATAGGTAGAGATAGAAGGAAAGTCGGATTGAAAGAAAAAAAAGAGGGAGACAGTAAGAGAGAAAAAAAGAAGGAAAGAGAGAGGGAGAGATAGAGAGAAAGAGAGAAATAGAGAGAGTGAGAGAGAGAGAGAGAGAGAGAGAGAGAGGGAGAGGGAGAGAGAGAGAGAGAGAGAGATAGTGGCAGAGCACGAAACGCGCAGGCACGAACGTCGAAATATGGCGGCCCAGGACGACGCCTGTTGCAAGCAACAACGATGGCCGCCGATGACACCTTTTCTATATACCTTCTATACCTTTCAAGGAATGCTTTCACGCTTTCTCTTCGTCCATTCTGTAGTTAGTATTTCATTCTTTCCTTCGAGAAAGCAGAAAAAGGATGTATATATACATACATTCTTAGGGCGGGTACACACAGATGTAGTGGGTGGATTCTTCCTTAAGTTAGGATATACCAGGGCACATTACAATTGGCGTGCCATACTTTCTCTACGAGACATTTTTTCTACTCCCTCTATCTTTTATCTCTTTGCTCTTGGGATCGTGGTAGAACCTTTTAAACAGCTCCAGAAAAGGGAGCATAGTCTTGCGGATTGTATAAGTACTGGGTGGACCATTTAACGTCAACTTGTGATATAAAATTTTCTTCGTTGGATAATTTTCTTTTCTCTTTTTCTTCATTTTTCTATAAATTTCGTAAGTTTTGAATACCAAGGTGAATGTCCGACGTATTAAAATGTTCGTATCACGATTCTATTAGTTCGATTAGTTTTCGATAAATTATTGAAGGAGGAACGAGGAAACAAGATAAATGGTACACCCAGTATATTTAACTGTCTCGATTTGCTCGGGACTACTGGTCGAACGGGTGAACCCGTTCTCTCTCTCTCTCTCTCTTTTTCTCTCTTTCTTTCTCTATTGCTCTCTCGTTCTCTCTCTTACCGGACTCGTAAAACCAAGCCAGCCACTATCTCTCTACCTACGTGCAGTTGCATTTACATGATTCGCGTTTACACGCCGGCGCGGAACCAACTCGAGATATCGAATCAATCCGTACCCTCGGCCACTTCGTCTACCTTCAAATGTTCCGGGTCGATCCCGAAAACCTTTTCGATTGACCTGACCTCCTTTCCCGAACTATATCTATGTATGGATATACGTATGTATCTATGTATGAACGATTGCACGTATGTATACTAGATATTTGTACAGGATCTTCTACAAAAATCGCTATTATACTACGGATGTTCCGAGAATCTTTTTCTTTATCCTTATCTTTCTTTTTCTTTTTCTTTTTTTTTTTATTTTTTCCTCGAATCCTTGCTTATTACCTTTCGTCGTCGCTCTATCTTCCTTTCCGCTCACGGTATTCAGGATGATGTTTAGGATAGAAAAATTTCTTCTAACGAAAATGACGTCAAATCTATTTTCGATGGATACAATTAGATATACAAATATCAATTGTTATCGTTTTGAAATCATTTTACCTTCTATGTGTCAATCAATTAATACAACTTTGTTATGTTAATTATTTACAAAAAAAGATAAAAAGATAAAGAAGAAGAAAAAAGAAGAAAAAGTAATTCGATCAAAATTGATTCTCCAAAGTTATTCGTTTTTGAAATATTTCTTTTGAAGATAAAAGAGAAGAGGATGATAAAAAAAAAAAAGAGAAAAAAAAGAAAACCAATTTGAAACGTTTCAATCGTAGTTATATAGATAGCAACGAAATACGAAACGTTTTACGCACGTAAATGTACGAATATCGGAGAAGAGCGTTCTGGTAACTCGGCCCTTTTTCAATGTTTCTACCAGAAAACTTCTTGTGCAATAAAACGGTTCGCATACCACCCATCTACCTTTCTACAAGCTTTTGCCATAGGGTGGCGGGAAAAAGGGTTTAGGTTGTTGGTACATAGTGATATACCGTATATAATTTAAAGTATGCTGGCAAGAGAATTGCTGGATACGTGCAGTACGTTACTACGACCGACGGAATAAGCTAAATATAATTGTTCTGGTTATGTCATGGTGGTGATATTTCGACAAGAGTAGAAGAAAACAACGTTCTAAACCTTTTCCACGTTTCTCTCGTTAGAAAAGCTAATCGTGTAAAACCGAGAAAAAAAATTACTATTCTTTCGATCACCGTAAAACGATTCCGAAACTTAGCTGGAAATTTTTATAATTTCGATCTATTAAATTATTTTGTCCCTATTTATTTCATAATAATTTGTACCAAAAGTTACTAGACATTGGTACGTATTATCTGTACGAAACGAGTACTAATATTGATCCTTTCGTTGAAAGGACCGATTTTTCTTTTCTTTTTTTTTGTTCTTTTTTTCTTTTGTTTTTTTTTCTCTCGCGATAAATAGCAATTTTGTTACATTTCAGGATAACGTAATCGCAATATTTTCCTACGGAAACATTTCATTTCTTGTTTTTTGATAATCCGAGAAGGCTCTATTTGTACGATAAATTATATTTAAAGGGGAACACGTGTGCGTACGTAAATATCAAGCAGAGGCTGGAAGTATAAGGATATTTTTAGAATGGGACGTTATTATCGAAGAAAATAGAGGGGTGGTGGGGAAGGGGAAGGGAAGGGGGATGGGTGGTGGTTGGGGGAGGACACAAAATCCTACCCGAGATATACCATAGAAGTTTTCGAATATAAGAGCTATATTCTACGTTATACACGTATGCGTAGGTGGTGGAGAAGGATCATTCTTGGATCAAATCGAATCGTCTACATGTGCACGCTCGCGATAAGAAAATCGTTGAAAGCAGCAACCTTAGCGAATTCTTGCGAGTGAACTTGAAAAAAAAAGAAAGAAAAGAAAAGAGAGATAAAAAGAAACAAAAAGAAATTGATAGCACGATTTCGTTTCGTTTCGTTTCGTTCTGGATTCTTATCGGCAAATCCGATTTAGAAATTCGTTTCGATCGATTCTCCGAAACAGAAGTATCGGTTTCAGGTTTTTTTTTGTTGTTCGTAGTTGTTCAATTATCTCAACGCAATTGCGCATGTATTGGAAAAACCCCTATCTATCTATCTATCTATCTATATATATATATATATATTTTATTTTAATTATAATTTCATTTAATTTATAATTTCATTTAATTTAGGTTCAATCGTGTTCCCATTTTAAACGGACTCAATAAGCATTATGCTTGGTAAATCTCAAGTAAGAAATTAGTAAATAGGTAAGTTACTATATTCTACAAGTTTTCTTCTCTCTTATATATATATATATATATAATTTTTTCCAAGACCGAATTTTTATTATCCTTTTAGTGGCGTCAATCGCCACTCTTCATGGAAGAAGAACGTTAGTTATTGATTGCGTTTCCTTTTGGCCTATTCTCTTTAGGAAAAGTAAAGCTCTTCCGTTCGAACTTTAGGTTCGATCGTAACTCAAGACCTCTTTAGAAAATATGTATCGAATATAACGTTCTACCCAAGACAGAATGAGATCATCTACTTGAAGTAATTGAGGATGCGCTCAATAACATGACATGAACATTTCGAAGCTATGCATTTCTTCCACTTTGTATTCATACCGAGCGTCTTTCTCATGGCTAAAACGCTTCATATGAATCAATGAGCTCGTAGTCTAATAACCGACGTTTGGTGTACTACGATAAGTTTATATTTTAATAGAGAAGATACCTTTGCAATATATATACATATATCTATATTTTTTTCCTTGCTACGTATTATTTCAAGGAAATAAAAAAAATGAATTAATAGAGAGAGAGAGAGAGAGAGAGAGAGAGAGAGAGAGAGAGAGAGAGAGAGAGAGAGAGAGAGAGAGAGAGAGGGAGAGAGAGAGAGAGAGAGAGAGGGAGAGCGAGCGAGAGAGAGAGAGAGAGAGAGAGAGAGAGAATCTAATTATCAATATACGGAAAGAAAAAAAATTCATACAAAATTTGTGCGTTAACAAGTTTTTATATCTTACTCGCGTAATTAGTTACCTAACTGTAGTTTTAGAAAATGATAAAGTTTGTTTAGAGTAAAAGTTAGAAATTACTTAGGGTTTAGGAGAATCACCTACCTACGTGTAATTTGTTTCTTTTTTTTTTTTTTTTTTTTGAGGAAGTTTGAATCGACCAAAGTCGAGAAAAAAGTCGATGGAGGAATGTCGTTCGATTACAAAAAACGTGATTCGTAAAAAGCGACGGGTGGGCAGATTCGACGATGATTTTGTTGCCGAGCTGGTAAGGATTAACGTTTAGCGCGAAAGGACGTCGCTTCTTTGGTGAAATTCACGGAGAGAGTAAATGGAAGACTAAAAAAGAACAAGAAAAAAAGAAAAAAAAATAGAGAAAGAGAGAAAGAGGTTAACCAAGCTACTTCCATCTTTTCTTTCCTTCGTTTTTCCAACATGAAGTTGTTCGAGTATAATTATGTACATAGCTCATGACTATTGTCGATTAAAATATTCATGTTAAGCAAGTACTTACTTACTTACGTATGGGAATGATATGGGACGGGGATTAAATCATCCGTTTAATACGGACGTGAACTCGATGACGTTCTGTCGTAATTGCGCTATCATTGTTTCTTATTGCCAGAGATATAAAGATAAGGAAAGAACTATAAGGATCTTGTGCAACATGCGTCTTGACGATTACGTCGACATAATAAAAATGTGTATCTAATGTGTTCGTAATCGAAATAATGATTATTTTTATCCGGCATGTGGATTATCTATAAATAACTTGAGTTGTAATATTTTCATATTTTTTCTATTTTTATTTTTATAGAGAACAAGGATCAGCTGATGTTAACCGGCGACTTGGTGACCTAATGGGTGAGTTAAAATTTTTAATCGATCAACTGTTCTTTGACGTTTGTGAAAACGGAATATATCTATCTGTTCACATCTATTTATTCGGCCGTGATAATCATATTTCGTTTTATACATCTTTATTTTTACTATTTCTTTCTTTTTTTTTTTTATTTTTCCATAAACCGATCTCTACGAGGATTTTGGAGTAAATTAAATATTTTTCTTTTCCTTTTCTTTTTTTTTTGATTTTTGTTTTTTTGTTCTTTGAATTACTTCGAAACTCTCAACGTGCGCAAAAATTCACGGCCGTCGGATCGATTGAGAACGAGAGAGCAACACTATGTTTTCTATTTTCAATGAATTTATCTCGGTTTTCCTTTCACAAAGGTAATTAACGATAAGTAATCCATTCGTGATTAGCTCTCCTATGAGATTTGAAGTATATCGTTTAAATAACGTGCAAGATATTAATCGATTTATCTTTGATCACAAGAATTATCGTAGCATCGATTAGACAGACAAGATTATAATAACGATATCTACATAAAATTTGCAGAATTTTATAAAAACCCATAAATTTTAATCTTGATGTATCTATATTAATAGTAGATCGAAAACAAATTAATTACCTTTTATATAGATATATATATATGTATATATATATATATACACTTATATCTTCGAAGCGAGATTGATCAATAAAAGCGACACCATTTACATTTTTTTTTTCAAGACACTGTCTATGTGTAATTATAATTCGCGCGTAATATCGATTGAATAAGACTCGAATCTTTTGAAGGAGAAAAAATGAGAAATAAAAACAAACGGTAATAATAACAACAACAACAACTAATTGATATACACTGGGCAACAACGTACGAAGAAGGATCCTATTCCTTACATCAAAGGAATAGAAATAATGTTAACATTTCGTGTTCATCTCTACGGTAGGTAGTCTCGCGAGAAGGGCACAATATGGCGGCAATGGAGGCCGTGGAAATTGCAAGAGAGGCGCTTCCTGCAACCGAAAAAGCACGGTTAGGGTTGGGCTCACTTTCTCTATCTTTCTCTATCCCTCTTTCTATGTTGGTATGCTGTGCATGTCGGTACAATGGAGTTTCGCATTGATCGGCTGCCACGGGGAAAGCTTCGCTCCTATTGGCTGTTCAGAGTGGCGTCCTTGTCTTCCCGAATTGAAACGGGCTACGTTGAAATGGGACAGACCTAGGACCAGGTACTCTTCCATACCTTAGCGTTCGAGAGAAAGAAATAGAGAACGCGAGAGAGAGAGAGAGAGAGAGAGAGAGAGAGAGAGAGAGAGAGAGAGAGAGAGAGAGAGAGAGAGAGAGGAAGGGAGGGAGAGAGAGAGAGAGAGACCGAGTAGTTAGGTATTCACGAAGATGAAAGATAGAAAGAGAAAGAGATATATAGTAGAGGAGAAAGGGAAAACGCTAAAAGAAAATGGAAAATCGGTGGTGGGTTGTCGTCGTCCTCGCGTGGATCGCTTCAAGGTACCTTTTTAGTACCACCTCTGTACTCGAACGAAAGAAAGTACCACTTAGTTTGTCCTCCTCTCCCATCCAATCAGGCTCAAGCGCTTACTTTATAATTCTCTCTCTCTCTTTTTCTCTCATCTTCTTAATACATTATTGCAAGATGCTTACATTTTTTACTAATTACTTTTAACAAGATTGATGTGTATACGTGTGTGTCTATGTGTATGTGGGTGAGAGAGAGAGAGAGAGAGAGAGAGAGAGAGAGAGAGAGAGAGAGAGAGAGAGAGAGAGATATATAATTGTATTGTAGAAAGTACGATAGCAAACGTAATCATTTAGATTTACTCTCCCGTGTTATTTCAAACACCTGGGATTTATTATAAACGATGGAAAAGTTTTGTCTCGTTTGTTAAATTAAATATCTTTATCGAATATTTGAAATTATCGATTTCCATTGAAATACATCGTTTAGTAAATGCACGTGACGGATAAAGTAAGTAAGACATTTGGAATATTTAGATAGGAATATATGGATACGTTAAATACTATCTCTACGTAGGACCTTGCACGGGAGAGAGTTTACGAGCTTGAATTTTTTTATTACGCAACTATACAATAGCTAGTGTCACGCAAATCCTCGCCGCGCGTAGGTGCGACATCGGGCATGCTTATCTAACAGCCATAGCTATCAGAACGAATGGATCCATCTAATCGATTTCATATTTTGATCCTTTGACTTAAAGAAATATTCATTGAAGAAATTACTGTATCTGTGTATATATATATTTTTGTCTCTATTTCTTTTCATTTCTTTTTTCTTTAGAATTGATTGTCCTTCTTCCTGGCGATTATTTATCGATTCTTTTTAAATCGATGAAAAATATAGATGCGCGATATGAACGAAAATTCTTTCTTGTTATATCAAAATTTTCTCGATTTATAATTTGGATGGTGTATAATATATATATATATATATATATATATATATATATATATATATATATATATATATATATAATATCGATTTTTTGATATCCTTTATTCTTTATCGGCTTTCAACTCGAGTGGTTCAGTGTTGTAACAGTAGGACTAGTTCTCTGTTTTCTTCTTAACTAGTTTTAGTTGTTCCTTCCAAGACAATCGACTTTCTTTTCTTATTATACCTTAGAAGTATAACGATTGTCCGAGAAAAGAGTACGGGAGGGGGGTGTGGATTGAAGTGTATAAACAGGAAGGGAAGAAATTGTGTACCGTGCCACATCGAACTAAGTGCACTTCAATCAATTAACCGACCGACCAAAATTACATTTCATTCTTTTTAGCTTTTTCTTTCTTTCTTTTATTCTCGTCAATTTTTTGTGTACTTCTTTCCCTTTAATTTTTCATCTTAAATATTCTACGTACGTAGATTGGTAATAGGTATGAATATAATGAGATGCTCGTCGATGCATACATTTTTTACATTCGAACACATATTAAAATTGAAAGTTAATAATCCCATGATAATCGGATACCTTGCCATGGATTTGTCGGCGCTTTTGTAGATATCTAATCACCTCACTCACCTTCACATTATTATTCTACGCTAATATTGGTTATAACGTGAATAGACCGAAAGGGAGAGATAGAGAGGAAGAGATACATATATATATATATATATATATATATATATATATATATATATATATATATATACACACATATTATTGATATTCCTATTATTAATATCATTATTATTATTATTATTATTATTATTATTATTATTATTATTATTATTATTATTATTATTATTATTAATATTAGTATTATTATTATCATCATCATAATCATCATTATTATTATCGTGGTAGAACTCTCACTACACCAATCTCAAATAATAATATTTACTATTTTCAGAATCAATGAAAATTTTTTTTTGTTTTTTTTTTGCTACGTAAAGCATCGATACGTGCGTGAAAGTGAGAAATGAAATATTTTTCGGTTTAATTGTTTTATTTTTCTTTTTTTTCCATCGTCTTATCCACACTTTTCGGTTTCTTATATTTCATTCAATTCTTCCGTAACTAATTAAGTACATGATTCGAAAGATAACCAATGTTGTTATTCCGCCACTTCTCCCTACAATGTCGATCCAATATTTCACCAAAAAAAAAATTCCACTTAGCACTCGCGCTTCGAACTCGCTCTTTCATAATACATACGTACTATATGTATATATATAATCGATTAATCGTTTCAATTTCCTGCTCGATGAAATTTTACTTTTTGCTGGATCTTTCGGAAAAGTGCTTGGCCGGTTAATGACTTATGTTAAAGCTTTGACTGAATGCCGTTCAGTGTAATTTTCATGTACTCCGTAAAGGATAATACGAGTAATTAATTTTAATTAGATTTTTCCCATACTTCCATCCTAATTGAAACCATGTTCGGCATATAACAATTAATCATTAGCGACGGAATTCTACTATATCTATATTGATTAGCGAATTCTCAGAGATAAATTTTTCTCACGTTCACATGAACGAGAAAGTATTGAAAGAGTTTCTGAGAGAGGATGGGATATGATAAGATGGGGGTGTGGTGGGGGTGGGAGCGTTAAGTAGAAATGTTCTTCTAAGCCAGGTACAAGGAAAGGAAAAAAAATGAAAAAATAAAGGAAAAAAAGAAATTACGTTTTTTCTCTCTCGGACGCGTCACCATCTCCGAAGAGTTACGAAGGACGGTATTATTGATTAGAGGTGGAAATGTGAAATAGCCGGAGCAGGTGGCGCCATCTTTTGAGAAAACCCGCAGTCAATTTTAAGAGGAGTGAAGGGGGGAAGTCTATAGTCATGACAGCAGTGGGGGTAAAAAGTTTTTGGAGGGGGTGAAATCGGGGTGATGAGATCGAGGCATGGCGAGGCGAGACGGGGTCAACCAGTCCAGACCCGTCGGTCTTTCTCCGACAACCCCTGCCCAATCCCTGGAAACCAAATGAGAAAGAGAGAAAGAGAGAGAGAGAGAGAGAGAGAGAGAGAGAGAGAGAGAGAGAGAGAGAGAGACTCTTGTGGAACTAGTATCGATCCTGGGATACATGTTACACGATGCTGAAGTTTCATAAAGTTTTACATCATACATCACGTTTTTGTGATGATGAATGAAAGAAGAAGAAATAACGCGAAGAGAAAACGCTGTCTTTTGAAAATAATATTTTAAATTGAATTGAACGAAGTACCATCCCTCATTTTATCTTATAACGTAGATGTCGTAGGAATAGTCACGTGTTTTGTAAGTGTTCTCACTTCGAAAGAAAATTTATTCCGCGAAATGTTCAATTTTAATTGTCACGATACCTACCAGTTATGTGAATTTAAACGATATCGTTCTTCTCTCTCTCTCTCTCTCTCTCTATATATATATATATATATATATATATATATATATATATATATATATAACGAATTTATTTACTATACATAGGTGTTTTTATATAGAGCGTAGTAAAACGTAGGTTTAAATAAGTGTTGTAATGTAGCAGCTTTTTTAGTAATAATCTTTTTTCCTCTTGTTTTTTTCTTTTTTTTTTTTACAGATACTACCTATCACAAATAAGATTTTCTTCTTCTTTCGAAGTCGTAAAATACAAAAACGTTTATGAAGTAATTATATAAAACGGTCATGATAAATTATGACTTAATGATTAAGAAATATCTACAAGTGGTTGAAGTAACGTATACGTAAGCGCATAAGTATGTATTAGGTGTACCCTTATAATGTGACGAATTAAAAATTTTTTTCCTCGATTAAATTCTTGTTATCGATGAACTGTTAGAAACAATTTCCAACTCAAGTTAATTGTAATGCGACTCTTCAAGAAATTTCATTTCCAATCTTGAATTACATATGTATTATATTAAAGGCAAATTCGAACGAGTCAATGTGGTTTACCCTGTATATTTAAGTAGTTATCGTTAAGTAAAATATATACATACATACATACATACATACATACATACATACATACATACATACATACATACATACATACATACATACATACATACATACATACATACATACATACATACATACATACATACATACATACATACATACATACATACATACATACATACATACATACATACATACATACATATATATATATATATATATATATATATATGTATATGTATATGTATATGTATATGTATGTTTAAAGAAAAAAAATTAATGGGCATAGACGTGCACCTATATATGTCAACGAATGAGATGAGTGTAAATACATATGCGGGTTATATATATTTATAAGATTATTTGACGTTTTTATACATTGTAGAATATTTATACCTTTGAAAATCGTTAAACGATTCTCAAGGATTAACGACGGTGAAGAGATATACCAGTTTGAAGACAAGTTCGATCTTTTTTTTTATTATCTTGATAGAGTGTAAGCGTGTCCTTTATTTATCTTTTTCTTTCTTTTTTTCTTTATTCGATAGATATTTATTTATTTATCTTTTACAAACCCGATCAAGAAAAAGATAGAGAGAGAGAGAGAGAGAGGGGGGAGAGTGAGAAAGATATATATATATATATATATATATATATATATATATATATATATATAATTTATTCCCGAAGATTTTAAGATAGATTTTAAGATAAGATTCGGGGCAAATTTTGAGGGGGAAAAAATTACAACGTGTAACGTGGATTCAAGTAAAAGCTTGGCCGATTGGCCGCTAGATGGCGACACAAATCAGTCGGTGTCAGGGAGCCTGAGTGGTCCAGCTGGAGCTCGAATCACGTCCCTGGTAATCGAGGACATGTCGGCAACATGGCGCCGAGTCTATCAGCTTTGGTATTCCAAGCACGGCACTTTCGTAAGCACCACCACGTTTTTCGTGATTTCCAAT
>OU426995.1:2626375-2678875 GCA_911387935.1 Dolichovespula saxonica | reverse complement strand
ATTATGTGAGTATCTCAAGATTCGAAATTTAATATAATTAGTGAAAATATTTTCATATTGAATAATACTTGTGTCAATTATAAAGAAAAAAGATAAAGAAATAATGATGATGATGATGATGATGATGATAATAATTATTATAATATAATATGTAATATAAATAATTATATAATAATAATAGTAATATAAATAATAATAATAATAATAATAATTATTATTATTATTATTATTATTATTAATAATAAGATTCGTAGGAGAAAAAATTAAATCTCATTTTTGTGTAATCCCTTCAAGGGTATCGAGTTTAAAAGCTTTTTAAATGTCCTCTTAATACGTTCGAATAGCCACGCTATGTTCCTGTTTGCTTTTTAACGTAGTTAAACTCGATGGTGTAAAAACATATTGGCAGCTAGTTACTTTGATAATTTTCGTTAAGTATCGAATCGTTATTTCTCTTTGATGTTTTATAGCCTTTAACCGGTGTATCTGCTTTATTGTGAGCACGCGCCGACGGATGACGGCGTGAAACGATTTTTCATTAATAGACGAAGATAAAACGAGTTTGAATTTCGATTCGACACGATTATCTAATACTTTTCTAATAGTAACAATTTTTCTTCGTGCCTGTTCTTTTTTCTGTTTTTTTTGGTAATATTTTACAAATTTAAAAAGAAAAAAAAACATTCGACAAAAAGAGTACCGAGTAATTCATACGTAAATGATAAATATTATCGTTTGTGCCAAAGGTCACATTTAAATTGTAGAAAAGGTAAAAACAAAAAAAAGAAAAGATAAATTTAAAAAAGCTCGTTTAAACGTCAATTTGAATATTAATTTTGTTCCTGTCATTCGAATATAATATTTTACGTGAAAAACACGGGGAGCATATCAACCGTCGATTATTATACATATCTATTAAAATTCATAATTGCGATCGTTACAAACTTGAAATGGAGAAATTATCGACGATTTATGCCCATCGTGATCAAATAAATAGGTGTATCTCATAACAGCAGCGTCTTCTGTAACTTCGTTAACGACATTATAATGTAACATCTTCTTTAAAAGGGGGATAATCAAATAATGGATCGTTAAAATATTCATCGTTATAGTCGATTGAAAGTCGAACGATGTTTATTTATTATTGATTATGTATGATCATTCGATTATGCAAGGGTTGCGTTAGATTTACGCCTTGTCCGTCATGATTTTGCTTCGTGATTTTGAAATGATCGAGAAATTTAAATACAGATAAATAGGTACACGACGATAAATAATATAAACATTTCACAATACTTTTCCTACGTGACTATGCTTATATACATACATATATATATATATATATATATATATATATATATTTTTTTTTTCTTTTATCGAATATTGATTATTTTTTAAATGACCTTATATATACCTAAATGCGTATTTCATAACATACATATTAAGTATTACATCGAAAGAAAACGTTTTAACTATATATATATATATATAGTTAAAACGTTTTCTTATATATATATATATATATATATATATATATATTAAAAGAAAACTTTTCTATTTCCATTATACCCAATAATCCGAACCCCATGGGGGTACACTCAAAGTAGAGTTATCGACGAGATTTCTTTCTCGTATATTTCTCGTATGGTAGCTTTCCTCTTTAATAAGAACAAACTCGCGTTTGGGAGGAGTAAGAGTAGAAGGAGTAGGAGGTGCGAGGAAGGTGATGTAGGTACTACCGAAGAGTATGGAAGCGAAAAACGCTATACACGAGAAAGATTTTTCCACCCCGCCGTCGTTCCACGAGAATTGAACTTTTGTCGTTCCGTACCATCGAGTTCTCGTCGCGAGAGAGTGAATGGTCCACCTCGTCTTTCCTCGTAGCGTACATATACATACATACATACATACATACACATATATATATATATATATATATATATATATATATATATATACCTATGTATGTAGTACGTACCTTACTTTTTTTTCTTCTTCTTCTTTTCTTTTTCATCTTATTCTTCTTTTTACATTTTTCCTTGTCTCTCGTTTCATCTCTCTCTCTCTCTCTCTCTCTCTCTCTCTCTCTCTTTCTCTCTCTCTCTTTCTCTCATTTTCTTTTTCTTTCTTTCATCTGGGAATAACCTTTCTCTTCGAGAGATGCCTCTTCCTCACAAGCTCTTCCCATTTCTTTTAGCCCACCCTTCAAAACCTCTTCCCCTCCCCTCCCCCTACCATCCCACCTACGAGCTCTTCTCTAAACCTCGAAGCTGCAACCACGCGTGTACACAAGATGGCAACCGTGTGTTATATCTCCGGCTAAAAGATTCTACAAATTCGACCTCCACGCAAAAGGCAAAATAGTTTTCTGTTCCTTCTTTGCGACAATGTTTTATTTCTTTACGAATTCTATCGACGATCGTTCCGAAGGAATTAGAATTGAACGAGAAACTCTGATTTCTTCGGATTAATCCCCGATTATCCGAGATCGTAGATTCATTGCGATTGTCTAATAAAAAAAAAAAAAAAAAAAAAATGGAAAAAAGCGTTGTGGTATTAGGGAATGGATAGATAGACTTTTGAAGTTTCTTCATCATTCTTTATGGATTTATTATCAAATGTACCATTTTCACCGTTAGTAAAGTTCCGTAATTAATATAGAAATGAAGAAAATCAAGCGGAAAGGGGTATACCATTTCGAATATAGAAGAACATCATCCTTCTTTACGAGAAGAGAGAGAGAGAGAGAGAGAGAGAGAGGAGGATGGAATGAGAAAGAGAGAAATACACACGGAAATCATAGATAACTAATAAAATATCGGTTCGAGTGTGGCAAAAGAGAAAGATAGAGCAAGAGAGAGAGAGAAAGAAAGTAAAATATAGGTAGTAGAAATAAAAGAAGAGAAAATAGTTTAGCGAGATGGACGAGCGTTAAAGTCGCCTTTTCCTTGTGCCCTCTCTCTCTCTCTCTCTCTATATATATATATATATATATATATATATATATATATATATATATTTTCGCGCTCGCGCAAACGTGTTATGCGCATTGAAAGGTACACGAGGACGTAGGTAGATTATACGCTTCGCGCATTACACGTCGCGGCTAGCGTTATATACCACAGAGTTTATTATAACGTTCGTCAAGTATACACCGAGCAAAAGCGTTGCCCGAGTCTCGGCAACTATCTCTCTTTCTCTTTTGTACACGTGTACACAGAGATATACGTTTACAACAGAGAAATATATATATATATATATATATGTATGTGTGTGTGTGTGTGTGTGTGTGTGTGTGTGTGTATGTGTGTGTGTGTGTGTGTGTGTGTGTGTGTGTGTGTGTGTGTGTGTGTACGTGCGAATGTATACATTCGTACGTACGTACGCATGTATATATGTATATATACAGGGTTATAATACATTCTCTTTCTCTCTTTCTTGCTTTAACACAGCCTGCACGGAAACTAGCAAAACTTGTTATCGCCGAGGGAATATTCCTCCTGCTTTTCTCGTATGCATGCAAAGGCCACTTATAAACGCGCCGGCAAAGCCTTCGTACCTTGCAATTTCACACGTGGCTAGTTCCGACCAGAATACCGTGCTACTTAGTGGAAATTTGTTACTCCCGTTCGTTCGAGTATTTAATGTCGCCTCTAACATTATCCATAGAGTTCCTTCTGTCCCGCACCGTCCCGTCCTTCCCATCGCGTCCAATCCAAATTACCTCTTGTCCGACCTCCCACCCACGCGACAATTTTCTCCCCCTCGCGACACTCATTTATTTCTTTCGCTCTAACACCTTTTCGATTTTATGATATTAGGCACACACACACACACATTTATGTCGTGGTTATTTGTATTTCGTATCTATGGACGGGTAATAAGACTTAGATAGTACTTAAAAGTTATCAGGCAACTCTAATACATATATAAATGAAGGTCGTGCTTGAGAAAGTTTAAAAGTTTTGATGATCATATAACGTTGCTTTATGTTACGCTCATTTAAAACAGGAAAGATATTGCATACCTTCGCGTAATGAGAGAAACAGGTGCACGCAGTGATAGTAGTAGTAGTAGTAGTAGTAGTATTAGTAGTGGTAGTGGTAGTGGTAGTTGTTATTCTCTCGTTACCTCGTATACATATCACCGACCGTGTTAAAACGAATTCACCTTGACAAGAAGTCAGAAACTACTAAGAACGTAACTCACTAGCGTAACCTTGAAGTCGAACTGCCACGATGTTCACCTGCGACGAGTTTCGTACTTTTTCACAAATGCTTCGCGGCCTCTTGATTTGTCCGGCAGATAACGGTATGAGGACCTTTACCCCTTTCGTTTCTCGAACCCTTTTTTACTCACTCTCTCTCTCTCTCTCTCCCTCTCTCTCTCCCTCTCTCTCTCTCTCTCTCTCTCTCTCTCTCTCTCTCTCTCTCTCTCTTTCCTTGTTTCTTTTTTTTTAGAGAAAAGCTGCCGCGTAAAAAGATAGAAAAAAGGAAGGCAAGAGAGAAAGAGAGGGCGAACCTGTCCTTTCTTGCTCCCACTCGCACTTCACTCACTCTCAATTGGTTTATTACTCCACCCTGTAACGTCAAAACCCTTTCCTCGCGTTTTATTGTCAAGGTGAACATCAGGTAAATTGTTATGAACGTCGGACACGTCGTTCCTGCCAAAAAAGGGTTATAAAGGAACGTTCGAGTGTCCTTCCTTCGAGATGAACCCTTTTTTTTTCTTTCCTCTTCTTCCCTCTTTTCTTCCTCTACGGAATGCTCTTTTTCTCCCCGTCACGTCGTATCGTTTGCTAAAATTCGAAGGTGAAATTATTTTTCGTGAGTTTCCATTTTTTCTCTTTTTTTTCCTTTCTTTTTCTCTCTTCCTCCGTTGTTTTTTTTATTTCTTCTTTTATTTCTTTCTCTCTTTTTTTTTTCTTTTCGTTCTCCTCGAAAGTGTACAAACTTTCGACTTTTCTATATTGGAATTTATTTACCCGAAGAATATATAAAATTTTTTTTTATAGAAAGGAGATGCTGTTGATGGGTTAAATGGAAAGAGGAAAGAATTGGGAAGAGAAAAGGTTGTGACCTTGATTCACCCTGGAAGCTTCGAAATGCATTCGCTCGCGAATAGGTCGATGCGATGATAGGGCAAGCTGGTAGAAAATCCGAGAGCAAAGAACGATCTCGTTTTTCCAGCTATAAGAGAAATAGAGAAAGAGAGAGAGAGAGAGAGAGAGAGAGAGAGAGAGAGAGAGAGAGAGAGAGAGAGAGAGAGAGAGAGGATGAGGAGGAAGAAGAGAGAGAGAGAGAATATGCGCGCGCAGCTGGTCGATACGAGCCCAGCAAACATGGCGAGACTTAGCCCAGCCTTTTCGGAAGGTACGGAGATGAAAAGGTACCACGTCTTCAGGGATCCTCTCGAAAAAGGATCTCTTTCTCTCTCTCTCTCTCTCTCTCTCTCTCTCTCTCTCTCTCTCTCTCTCTCTCATTTTTTCTCCCTCGAAATAGGTACTATCTCGCTCGTACTTTTTTCTTTTCTCATCTCGGCGTTTCCCCTCTTCTATTCCACCTGGACGCTCTTCGGTTTCTCCATTCGCATCAAACCACTTTTCTCACTCTCCTTCTCTTCCTCCTCCTCCTCCTCCTTCTCTTCCTATTTCTCCTCCTTTTTCTTTTCCTCCTTCCATCCCTCTCTCTCTCTCTCTCATTCTCTTTCTCACTACTTTTCCAAGCTCTAGCTTTTTCGTAATACTAAACACACTTGAGAGGTTGCAACGGAAAATCCTTCTCTACCTCCTTCATCTCGTGAGAGATTACGTCACCGAGATACCTATATACAATGGATATAGCATAGTGTTCAACACGCTTATACCTATACAAAAAAAAAAAACAGGGTAGAAATAGCTATTCCGCCTCTCGCTTCTCATTTTCCCGAGATTTTCGATTAAATCCCGAAATTCCGTGCAAGTCTCGGATAGGTATAGTTATAGGTACGTACATATATACATACATACATACATACATACATACATATATATATATATATATATATATATATATATATATATATATATATATATATATATAGGTATTTCTCAATTTCCACGGTCCGATCTACTTCGCCTAGTTTGATTAAAATTCTTCATGGTTGGAGCCTCTTCGACCTCTTTTCCCTTTAAGTTAAACGAATAGATTATTTTCAAAGTTTCGTTGATAAAGGAACGATAAGATGAGATCGAATTCTTAAAATCTTTTAGACATGTTCATTATTTCTTTTTTTCCTTTTTTTCTTCCTCAACTTTGTATAAGTTTGATCGGTATGAACGATATAGGTATATATACGCGATAATACACTGTCAAGATGGGACTATTAACCGACGTTAAATCCAACTAAGAATCCCTGAGATCAAGGCGATGTTTTCATTAGAGCCGAAGGCAACCGAGAGCTAATATATCTCTTTGGTCTGGCGTATAAGAAAGTTAGCTAAGTACTACGTTCACTCGATAAGTGGTATGACTTAAAATGAGACCTGACCAGAACAGATTAGAAGAGAACAAACCAGACCAGAACAGAACGAATCAGACAGGATCGGAACATGGTAGACGTGAAAGTTGGCATGAATGCGACTCAACTTTCTGTAGGTTTTAAATTACTTTTTTCACAAGATTCATTGTAGATACTAAGGTATATGGTGTACGCCAATACTCTCCTTCTCTCTCTCTCTCTCTCTCTCTCTCTCTCTCTCTCTCTCTTCCTTTCTTGGAACTTACTTACCTTGAAAAGTGTCCATTTTTCAAGATTAACTAAAGATGAGAAAAGTTTTAATGTATTCTCTCTGAATGAACGTTGTCGAAATCTCCTTCCGACTCGATATCAGCGAGTAGAGTTAAAACAAAGTGCTTTCCCTCTCTCTCTCTTTCCCTCTCTCTCCCTCTCTCTCTCTCCTTCTCTCTCTCTCTCTCTCTCTCTCTCTCTTTCTCTTTCTCTTTCTCTTTCTCTGGATTACATGACCTTAATGCAACTGCGGAGAAGCATTTTCTACGTACTAGTTAGATCGTTGTACCTACTGGTAAAAAAAAAAAGGAAAAGGAAAGAAAAAGATAATTTGCCTAAGATAGATGAAAAATTGTTAACCTCAATACTTTGTAAGAAACTTATGTACGTTAGTTTCTTTCGTGTAACTTGTAATTTCGAAGTGCAGATTATATGCATTTAGAAAAGTAATAAGGATACAAGTAGTACGGTTCAAGGTCTACGTTTTCAATAAAAAGAAGAAGAAGAAGAAGAAGATGAAAAAAAAAAGAACTGTGGAAATTGTGCGAAGGTGAACTAGTTTGATATATATTTTCTTCTCTTTTTTTTCAAAATATTTTTATTCAAATATAATTTCTGTACGATATTCCGTATCAGTGTCTAATCTCATTGAAACTGTTTTTGTTTTTCTTTCCTTTTTGCTTTTTTCCGAAAGGAAAAGATTACGATTGAGAACGGTCCACGATATTAACTTACTTTGTTCTTTTTTTTTTGGAACGAACCTCGCGCAAAATACAAAAAAAAAAAAAGAAAAATAGCAAATTACCGGTTTATCTTCGCTCATCGTAGGACGTCGACGAAATCCTATCTTTAGTAAACTCGTTCGAGAATAACGTAGTTTCGGTATAACGACAGGAGTGAGTAAAGATAAGAGAGAGCTATATTGTTCGTACGCGGTGATCGTACTCTAGGCTCTCGTTACACTAGATAAGCAGGACTCCGAAACCTCGCGAGCCTCTTAAAAAGATTAAACCACTCTTTAGAGTCCTCGTACACTCGTAAATCACACCGTTTTAGTCGCATTTCATATTTTCTTTTTTTTTTGCGACCGAACGAAACGTTTCTTCGTTTCATTAAAGAAAAAAAAAAACAAACAAACAAAAAATTATCACGTAACACCCACGAACAGAAATTTTTATCTCGATTATTTTTTCAAAATGCATCCTTTTTTATTTTTAATTTTTTTATTTATTTTTTTTTCATTGAAAAAATTTACAATTGAGACTTATTTGAGTTATTTCTTCTCGTTTCCTCTCGTCTTCCTCGTTATGATCGTCCTTCCATTGGTCACGAATATATCCGACCTGTCAAAATTAATGCCAAATTTTCTAAGCCACCTCGAATGTTCCTAAAAGAACATACATAGTCATCGTATTAAACATATGTAATAACATATCAAACACTCGGCTATATGTTGTAAAATAAGTAAATTATTCTTTTAGAATACGAATATATCCTAATTTATATTAATATAACTATATATTTTTCTTTTTTTTCTACTTAGGATAATCTTTGTTTAAAGAAAAAAGAAAAAAAAGGAATGCAAAATGAACAAAAAGCAATACATTTTAAATATAAATAAAAATATTTATGAGCGATGAATCAACTTTTGGAGTTATCGAAAAAGGAAAGGTTAGACTTCCGTATAATTTTATCATCGCGTTTTGGTAAATGTTAAAAGGAAAAAAATTGTACAAGCGGATAGATACCTTACTCACATTGACATTCCCTGCATTCTTCGTGGTTTAAATATTGATATTTAAGGTACCCCCAGTGTCGTGTCAGTAATATTTCCATCTTGAACGAAATCATGAAAATTTATATTAATGCAAATACTTGGTAGACATGACAGGAGGTACGGGTAGTTCGAGGGAATATATTAAAACAAAATTACATCTCATGGAGATCGATCGTTACCCACGACGAATTCTTTTCTCCTCCTTCTTGATGTTCCATATTATTTTTCTTTTTTTTTTTTTTTGGAAAGGAACCTAAGTGGTGTAGCCCTATCTTTTTCTCCCTCTTCCTTTCTCTCTCTCTCTCTCTCTTCTCCTCCACTATCATAAAAAAATCGATGGGAACTAGGTAGCTATTTGTTGCTTGCAACGTCGAACGTTCCACCTCAAATATTTAACGAATGATTTTGGTGAGCGAAAAAGAGAGAGAGAGAGAGAGAGAGAGAGAGAGAGAGAGAGAGAGAGAGAGAGAGAAAGCTATCGTTTCATTCCTTTTTCTCATCTTTCTTTTCTCTCCTTTCCTTTTTCCTTCCTTTTTTTTCTTTTCCTTTTCTTATTCTTTTTCTTCCCTTTAAGTTTTCTTTTGTTTTTTCTTTTACTCTTTCGGCACGAAGTTCGAGCTCCATCGAAATTTACGTACGCGTTTCCCTCGAAATTATATGAATTAAGCGAGGAGCAAAGAGGCCCGGTCTAAATTATGCAATTACACGGGTGAGCCGGCGATGGTAGGCCGCGAAAGAGTAAAGCCCGTGTAGACGGGAAAAGGGCGGTGGCGGGCAACGATGCGGATGGCGATGGCGGGATCGTTCGGTAGATTGGCTCCATGGCTGCAAGAAACGAAGGGAGACGAACACCAATCGAGTTCTAATTAACCGGTGCCCGTGGTTATCGCGGTAAACCGACTTGGCTATAGGTATCTATCTTATATATCCACCTTATCCTACGTTCCGTCGGGAACATTTCGAAAAATCATTTTCTTTTAGTTTTTTTTTCCTTTGTTTCTTCTTTCTCTTTTCCTTTCTTTCCTTCCTTCTTTTTACTTTTTCACGCTACGAGCGCTCGCAAAATATTCCTAATTATACAGATTTACTTAACATTATAAACTTTTACTTGTAGATAAAACGTGTTTGTTAAATAGAAACAGCTGCGAACGTCCGATAAAACTAGCGTTAATGAATGATATCATTTTAACGAGGAATAATTGAAATAACCTCGGAAAAAATCCTTTTTTTTTACTATACTCGAGAAATATATCATATATATGTGTATGTATGTGGGTATATATATATATATATATATATATATATATATATATGTACGTAACATGGTACGTTTATATTTAGATTTAATATCTTCGTCAGATTAAAAAAGAATTGAACGAGCGATAGAATAAGCATTAATAAATTATATCATTTTAACAAGGAATAATTGTGATAATAATATTTGCAACGAATTAATTATTATAATGAATTTATAGTGACGTTTACGATGAATTTTTATCAGATATAAAGTGTATATATATATCATAAAAACGTATCTTTATCTTGTCGCGATCACTTTATTTTTCTCACGGGGGAAAGTAACGATTTCTTTAATTCGAATACTTCGTAAGTCGATTGCCCTGATCGTAGTCTTTCAACGCCGTCGAAACCATAATCGTCTGTTTGTCTAAACTCACAAGACGTACGTCGACGAATGAAATAGGAAAGGAATTCCTCGAGGAGAGTCAAAGCCACGAGAAATATTCTTGACGATGTAAAAGGAAGGAACGACCTGAGAAGAGTTCGTTTACAAAAAGGGAAGAGAGAGAAAAAGAGAGAGAGAGAGAGAGAGACGAATGGTAGAAAAAGGATAGCTTTCTTTTTAGGACACCATTTTGTTCACATTCGTTCCCCACTCACGTTCAATCGAGAGTGTATAATTCATGTCCCGTAACTCTCATGGGATTACGCCATGGAGCATCTACAAGGGTGCATGGGAACCGACGACCATGTTGCAAAGTATACCGAAGCTTATGCTGACCAAAAAAAATTTGTTTATTCTTTTTTTTTCTCCCCATAAGTATTTACCTACCATCGAGAATGTTATATGTTGGGAAAAATGTTTATGCGTCGATTATTTTTCCATACGAACGTATTAAAAATTTATCTACATTTAGTCGTCGCATATTAATACGTCGTATTAATGTTACGAAATAATTATTGAACGATCGATCGCGTTATTTGGATTAACTTTTTTGTTCTGTCATTTTCTTTATTTTTTTTCTCTCTTTTCTTTTACGATAATAAAAATATAGCAGACGATGTAATTTTTGCGTGTGTATATCTGCGTGAGAGAGAGAGAGAGAGAGAGAGAGAGAGAGAGAGAGAGAGAGAGGAGAAAAAAGAAAAGACAAATAAATAAAATCCGCCGTAGAAAATTCCGTCGACACTACGCGAGACAAAAATAACTAATTTATTTTCTCGGCGAGTCGCCAAAAAAATTATCATGCAAGGTAAACGAACGCGATTATTTTTTCTTTTCTCTCTTGGCACTCGATGTCGGGTCGCGACACGGTCGTTACTTTTTCAACTCATTTTTTTATTCTTTCCTTCATTTTTTTCTTTTTTTTTTCATCTTTCCTTTTTGTTTTTTCACGCATGCGACCACCGCATAAGAATGCCATCGACATTTAGTAAGGGTAAATCTCACGGCGAAGAAGGACGAACGTCCGATATGGAGTCATTCAAAATTCGCTATAGTTTTCAATGGGATGGTCGGCCGTCCGTCGGAACGATCGCGATGGACGATGTCGATAATATTTTCGTTCGATAGAGTCCACGTGCAAAAACGTTTAAGCCGAAGCGATCGTTTTCTCTTCGTGATATATAAGCATCGTTGTTCGTAGATAACAAATTCTCTAAAAACCGATTCGCACGGTTCTCGTGACAATTTTTCTTTTCATTTTTTCTTTCTTTTCGTTTTTTCATTTTTTTTGTTTATATCTCTCCGCGAACTTTTACACATATCTATCTACCTTCTGTAGTTTTTGATATCATCATCGACCCCGAGTTAGAATAGACATTAAATACCGGAATACGCGTTTAGATGGATTCAAATTGTCTGCATATCTCTTCTCACCTTCTGACACGTAAAATGATCGTTTAAATCTGACATAATCATTCCTTCCCGTATTCCGTATTATCTTCATTTTCTTTTTCATCGCCATACTTTGTCCATTTAATGAAGATTTTCCTTTCATCTCGTTTATGAATCGTTTTCGCTTTGTATCGAGATATTATCAGGGTTGGTAGAGGGCATGTTCAAAGGAGTGTAATCTAATCAAAGAGACAAGCTCATTTCTATGCCAGTGCATTGTGCTAGAGCGTGCGAATTCCGTGATAGAGATCACTTTTGTGATCTTTTCAAAAAATAGAAAGAGAGAGAGAGAGAGAGAGAGTACATCGTTTACACGTTCCGTCGGGACGATCACATTTCCTGAAGGAAAATCTTAAAAGAAGTCTCTCAGTTACATTGGAAACGTTCTAATTCTAATCCCGTACGAAATCGAGCACAAACGTGCCGATCGAGTTGTATCTCGAGTAAAAGCTCGAGAACCACGAAAACCACGATGAAGAAAGATAGATAGGTAGACATATAGATAGATAGATAGATAAATAGACAGAGAAAAAGAGAGAGAGAGAGAGAGAGAGAGAGGTAGAGAGAGATCTTATCTTTGTTTTTATCTATTTCTCTTCTCGCGTTCTTCCCGTTTATTTCTTCGGTTTTTACTTTTTCTTCATCTTCACGCTTTTATCGAAGTCCAAGAAGGTTCCTCGCTAAAATTAGAACGATGTGTCGCCATCTTAAAAGCCGTTCCTACTCTCCCAATACGATTCTTCGATTTCCTCTCAAGTGTTTCACGAGTATGTATTTATATTTTCTCACGGGGGAAAGAATTTTTTTCTTTCGAGATTAAAAATGGCTCCTAGCATATAATCGTCGTATTTTCTTCCTTCCTTTCCTTTTCCTTTTATTTTATTTTTTTTATTTTTTTTTCTTCTTTTTCTCTTTTTTCTTTTTCCGCTTCCGCCTCTTCGTTTTTTCTTCTTCTTCTTTTTTCTTCTTCGAAATAATGACGTCGTAAGGAACGCGTATAAAACGATAGAAAAAACAGCAGTGATTTTTAACACTTCGTATAAAATGAAAATGATCCTAATGGGACGCGTCGAAGTCGATTCCCGTCGACATAGTAGACAGAACTTATATATAAACGTCACACTTTCGTAAACGATTTGCGAGTTTAAGAGATAATAAATTAAGAAAAACATATATATATATATATATATATATATATATATATATATATATGTATGTATGTATGTATGTATGTATGTATGTGTATATATATATATATATATATATATATATATATATATATATATATTTAAGCACGGGTGAATTGATAGCCAGGTACTTACTTAGTTCTTGCTATGTAACTATCAACATCGTTTTCGAAGATTAAAAGCGATGGTTACGAGTTAGCCATGATGGACGATTAAGTTACTCAGATAGTTAAGTACCTCGTATAAACCAATGTATCCGACAATTTGAAACATTTTCAAGCGTCTCGTATAAGCGTAAAAACGATTTAAATTCTATTTGACAAATTCTCCAAACGGACATTTTATTTGTTAACACTTAAAACATTATCGTGCAATCGTTCGAACGTAAATAAGTACCTAAGTACTTAAATATGTTTCGACTTGTCTGTCGGGCGTAATATTTCAATGACGTTCGTCGTTGATGCACGATCGTCGAAGACTGAATTCTTTTCGAGCAAAATCCATCGTAAGGGTATAGGTAGGTACATAGTAACACGTTGTATTGTAGAATCATTCGCGAGGAAAGGGTAAAATAGCCATGGTCGAGGTCAAAACGGCTATCTACCAGGCCGGCAAACAACCCTTTCAATCGTTTTTTCTTTTTTTTTCATTTTATAGCTTTATATAGTATTCTCAATAGTTGGCTTCTTGGATACCTTCAGGAAAGGCCTTGCGTTAACTCTTTATAACGAGTATACCTTTTAACGCGAAGGACAGTTATGTCATTACTACCGAAAACTTTTTGCGTTATTGGATAGTTTGTAGATAGATAGGTTACTATTATTACTAGTTATCCATATATTTATATATTTCGTCACTGTTAATTTCTGTAGAGATAGATTCGTCATTTTTTTTTGACTTTAAATATAAAATAAATTGTAATATGGAAATAATGTAAATATTTCGTTAAAATTCTTTTTCTATCGGTCGATAGGTACCCATATATATATATATATATATATGTATATTATATTTATATGTATTTCATCATTGTCAATTTTCTTCGAGATAATTTCTTCATGTTTTCGTCTTTAAATAAAAAATAAATCGTAATATAGAAGTAACATAAACATCTCGTTGAAATTATTTTTCTGCTGGGTTTACAAGAAACGAAAAGTGAAGAAAAAATTGTTTGCCATCGGTCAGAGTTCGTTTATCAAATTTAATGTTTTCTTTTTATCTTTATTTTTATTTTTTTATTTTTTTTTTTCCTGTTTTCGACCGTCGGAACGAAATGTCGTCCGTTGTGCGTCGTCATAATTAAGATCGTTAAATGCATTGTACAAAGCCACGGATAACAGTAGAATTAGAATTTGTGAGGTATGTCGGGTTGGTTTACCATAAACTCATTAAAGTTTCAAACTTTGATGAACACCGTGGGCTACCGTTGGCTTATATGATATGGTTACTTGCTCGAATATACCACCATGGCGATAGAAAGTTTCTTCTCGATCCTGAGAAAAGGGATATACGTTCGTTGGTGAAATACATAACATCCTTTGCTCGAAACTTTTCCGTAGTTGTCATGAATTTTTCTTTCCGACTAGTTAGGGTAGATCTATATATTTAGCAAAAATTTCGTAGAATTAAGAATTCAAAAAGATTACTTTACTTTGTATCCTATTTCTCCGTCATTTTACGTATAGATATAGTACATATAGTATCCTACTATATTTACTTTTCAAAGAAGTGCAACGAAATCCTGTAAGTCGTAAATCTGAGCGAATCCACGAGGACGACTCTTTCCAATCTTCGAAATGCTCTCTCTCTCTCTCTTTCTCTTGTCCTTCCTTCTCGTCGAAATTACCAAAAAAATAAAACTCCTTATCTATTGGAATAGAAAACGTGCTCTGATTTTTAAAGGTATAAAGGTAGCTACTTAAGTAGGTATAATGGAAAAAAATGCTAATGTCTAGTGATATTTTTTGGTTATCCTCGTCCAAAGAAAAAGAAAAGAAACAGAAAAAGAAACAAAATCCGAGAGAGAGAAAGAGAGAAGGGTCTTTAAAATAGGAAACTAAAGATAACTATAGATGGACTAGACTATAGGACGACGGTAGCAGCTTAAGACATATTTAGGAAGGTATCCTTTAATGCGAAAAGACAGTGGCTGGTCTCTACGTACGACACACTCTCACAACAGAAGCCGATTCTCTCGTGGTGGTGTCCCGTACTGCAAAGGCAAACTATAAAGGCACGTTTTACTGCTCGTAAAGTCAATGAAGGCGGTCACGTTTGCCCTTCGAGCATCTTTCGGGACGTCTAGGCGGCCATCGACGATACCACCTAGGTAGCCTATGGAATTATACTCGCAAGATTCATGAATATTTAATCGACAAAGGGCAGCTTGTGATACCTACCTTCTCGTCAAAAGCGATCCACCCTTTTGCAACGTTCTCCCTCTCCACCCTGTCTCTTCCTTTCCACCTTCACTTCCTCCTATTCTTCTCTCTTTCATATTTTTCGCCTTTGAAAATTGTAACTCTTTCTCCCTCTCTCTCTCTCTTTTTCTCTCCCTGATAGTTATCATGCATTCCATCCACACAGAATTTATCTTCGCGTATCTACTAGATACATTTTATGAGATAGGTTGGTATATAGAGCCGCGAATAATTTTCGGACGAAATCTTATCCTACGTAGACAACCTCTCTTGACGTCCTTGCGTAAACTCTAAAAAGGAAGTATCGGTGTATCCTACGAGGAAGAACGTAGGTGCGACAACCGTCATAAATCACAGGACACTTGCTCCTTCGTAGATAGGTTGGTACTTACCCGCACATACGTGTTGGTTCTTGCGTATTTTTTTTCTTTCCATTTTTCTTTTTTTTTCTTTTTAACCTCTTTTCCGAATAAACTTTAATTTAGAATTTTTACGGTTTACTTAGGTGCGATAGAATTACCCAATTAATGTCGATATAACGTTTGTTTGGTAGGGAACATAGATCGATAATATTACGCTGGGAAAAATTATTAAAATTATTATTACGATATTTATTATGATTATTCTTATTATTATTTTATTATTATTATTATTATTATTATTATTATTATTATTATTATTATTATTATTATTATTATTATTATTATTATTATTATTATTATTATTATTGTCAATATCAGCATCATTATCATACCTACATGTTCGGAATAATTAAGGAAGTAGTAAAACAAAAATATGATAAACGTATTCGATAAAGGAAAATAACGGAAAGGGTTATGGCCGTGCCTCTACATAAGTTTAATTACATTGTTATATAGGCCAATATGCTTAATTAAATCCGAAATTTCTTTTTTCCCCTCCTTTAATTCCTTTTAATTTCGTTCTTATCGGAGAGGTAAAGCACGCATACATTCGTGATAATTGCATTATTTAACAGACACGAGACACTTGCGGTACGCGAAAATCTCACGTAAACTTAAATGTTTCTCAAATAAACTCGTTTGGAAGAGACTCTTTCTTGTTGTTACATGGTACAGTAACATGAGTTAACCGATCGATTTCGTCGATGTCGATCTTAGATTTCACGTAATTGCCTCGAAACCGATTACCGGGCCTTTCGTGCCGTCGTTCGGGAAACCATTTTGAAATTCAAATTCGTTCCTCGAATGGCCGTCGATGATAGACTACCACTAACCAACCAAGACTCGTTTCTTTTTTAAGTCACGAAAATTTTTTGTAACTTTTAAAACGAACGCCTTCAAATTGTTCCTTATCGCGATTCCCCCGTTGAATATACATACGTACATAGGTAGAAATGCATGGGTACTTTTACCTACCGACTGCATTCGATATAGTATAGTAATATATGAAACATTTCTTCTCCAATTTATTCTTGCATACTTATTTCTTTTTTTCTTTTCCCTACAATTATTATAATATCTGCCCTGTTCTCTCTACTTCTTTAGATAGGACAGATTTTTATGAGGAGGGGTGAGGAGGAAGAGGCGTAGGGTGGGAGGGGGAGGGCAGAGGGAAATGGGGTAGGTTTGAAAGAAAAAGAAGAAGAAAAAGGAAAGGATGGGAAAGAAATATACCTAAAATCCCTTTTGATGAAGACCCATGGGAATGTTTATGAGTAGGAAAGTTGAAAAAAAATATCTATCGTCTATGGTACCGAAACAAACTCTATGAAAAATCTTGTCGTCTTAATGTAGTCACACGATCTATCCTTTGAGTTCGAAGGACTCAAGCATGTAACTCTTTCCTTCATTTCGTGGCCATTTGTACAAACGAACAGTGGGTTCCTTTGTCCTTTATTTCTCTCTCTCTCTCTCTCTCTCTCTCTCTCTCTCTCTCTCTCTCTCTCTATTTCTCTCTTTCTCATTCTTTAGTCGCGGCCATGAAACCTTCGAAGGTTTCGGCTTCTTCGCTCGACACTGAGCGACTTTTCTGCTCCTCCTCTCCCTCTTTCTCCTCTTCTTCCTTGTCGAGGAGAAGGAAGAGAAGGAGAGGAGGCGGGAGAAGGAAGAGGAGGGGAGTAAGAAGAAGAGGAAGAAAAAAGGAAGAACTTAACCCTTCCGACCCGCGAGCGGTTCTTTATGGTTCTTCGGGAAGAATATTTACGACGTTTCGTAAGATCCTCGAGGAAGGAGAGAAGAGTTGGAAGGTCGAGGTATATGTGTATCGTGAAGTCCGCCTAAAAAGTAAATTCGTACGTTCGTTTAAAAAGAGATAGAGAAAGAAGAATAAGAAGAATAGAAAAAAAAATAAAATAAAATAAAAGATAAAAGAGAAACACCTTTGGAATCATCGTAGGATCTCTTTGACCAGTCCGATAACCCGATGCATCATTTTTTAAAAGGTCCATACCTTCTTCTGACACTTTGATAACGTTTCTGATTAGAAATTAATGTTCTTCTCTCTCTCTCTCTCTCTCTCTCTCTCTCTCTCTCTCTCTCTCTCTCTCTCTCTCTCTCTCTCTTCTTTTGGTAAAAAAATCTTAGTAAAAAAGAAATGTTGTAATGCATATACCATAATTTTTAGATACGTTTGAATTTCTTTAAACTTTGTGAAAAAGAAAACAATCGTGCTTGCTAATTAAAAGGGAAAAAAAGGAAAAAAAAAGGAAAGAAATGAGGAAACACGTAGCTCTATAATTCTAATATAAATAAATATAATTCTTATGTCGATAGAATATAATTTTGTATTTGTTTGTTTTATTAATAGATACGATAGGTCAATTGACTCTTCAAAGTGAAATTTTCTAAATATCTAAATTAAGTGGTCATTCGTGGCTCCATTCACGTATGCCTCATAGAAAATGTCGTCGTCCCATCGACGGGATACTATTCTTTCTCGGTTGAAAAGTTCCATTAACGTCTAATAAAATTGAAATGTTTTTATCTTCAACTCTCCTCGTAGTAGTCTTTCGACCCTAAACCGATCTATTCCAGGACACAGGCATCTTGCCATCTTGTACGTACGTGACTCTGCGTTGGCTCTTTAACGAACGAATTAACATGCTTGAGAAACCGAAGACTCCATAACCTACGCAGGAGAGGATCTCTCTCATTTAAGATGAGACCGTTTCCTCGCTTGAACGTATATAATGTAAATCTTATCGAATGCTAACAGAAGTTTCGCATGGGATAGTTACGTGCCTAATAATCCCAATCGTTCGATAGATGCGTGAGATTATTTCGCTTTAAGCAATAAGTACATTTATTATGAATTCATTATCTTATTATTAGTTTAGCATTCAACGAATATACGAGAAAAAATGTGTGTGTGTGCATGCGTGTGCGCGCACTGTTACATACCCTATATCTATCTGTATCCATTTAAATGTCTAACGTTAAAAATCTCATTAATTGTAAATCGAACTTTCGCCATTGTTGAATTTTATAAATCCAATAACTATAAATATTCTATATCGATTGATAATATATGATATATAACGGATTGTATACGATACATAATATCGTTCATCGCGATGATTATCCCCGGTCGGAGGATACAAAGTTAAACGCGAGAATATAAATTGTGCGATATTAAGGCAAGTTATGCATTAAGAATGGAAAGCAGGGCTTTCTAATTAAGGGCCCTTCTCTCTCGAATGCGTGCCCACGGCTACAAAGTAAGTAAATAGGTATAGGTATATAATATAACTAAGGTCGAACGAATCACGAAATATTACGAGCCATCGAACGGACGATGATGTTTCCTCGCGAATAATCGCTTGCTTCTTCGTCCCTAACCCCTCTCTCCCTTCTCCCTTGCTTCTCTCGTCCCTGCTTCCTTGAATCCAGAAAAGGAGCTAATGAAGGCGCATACAACGCAATTATGTAGTAGGTAGATGCTTGGACGAAAGAAGAATCTTTATACGATCTTTGCTTTCAACTTTTCTTCTTCCTTTTCTCTCTCTCTCTCTCTCTCTCTCTTCCTCTCTCTCTTCCTCTCTCTCTCTCTTCCTCTCTCTCTCTCTTTCTCTCTTTCTTTTGCTTCTTCTTTCTCTTCTTCTTCTTCTTCTGCTTCTACTTTTCCCTCTCTCTCTCTCTCTCTCTTTCTTTCTTTCTTTATCTTATTTTTCTTGTTGTTCTTCAAGAGAGCTCGCAAGAACAGCTCGCACGGTGCCATAAATTCGACGACATCGCTCGTGGTCGTTGCCATTATCGATATCGTCTTATCTCTGAAGTCGCTTTTTAGATCGCGCGGCACCCTGGCACGCCGGACCAATCTGGCCGGCCCCTCCCCTCGTTGTCTGGACTCCCTTTCCTCGCTCGCTCACTCGATGATCCTCCACCTCGAGTGGCAAGAAAGTCCTTAAGTCGACTTATTACGGTATCCGTACTCACGGAGTAGTGGAACTCCAACGTATCGTTTGCTTAGATCTCATCTTAGAAATGTTTACTCTCAGATTCGAAACCCCTCCCTCTCCCCGGTCCTTACTCCCTACGCGATACTACACGAACTCCCCCGCGGCCCACTGATCGAATCGGAAAATTTCGTAAGAGGAAAAAGAATGAGGCGAATTGAAACGTGTGACGTCGGGGGAAAATTCAACGACGAGATAATAAAGATTGGATTTTTCTTTTCTCTTTTTTTTCTTTCTTTCTTTTTATAAACTTTTGCAAACTATCGTCTATCGTTATATAAATTATTATGAGTGGATTATACGTTTTAGTAATAGCTTTTTAATATCGGTTAGGAGAATATCAAAGAGCTTTCGTTAGAATTTTTAACTTATGTATCCACGTATCTAATACATATCTATCTATCTTAGTTATATATAAATATATATGTGCATGTGTGTTTGTATGTATGTATGTATATACGTATGTCTATCTATCTATCTACTTATCTACTACTATACATGCATCCAAATATCCGCGAGAAAAGCTGGTGGAAGGAAGGACTTGTAAATCGAAGTATGTGGGTACATACGTAAGAGTCGAACATATGGACGTGTCGTCTGGAGGTCAAATCCATTCAAGATAGATCGAAAAAGAGGTGGAGAGAGGATGATATTTGAGAAATGGTGTCTCACTTTTCATCATCCAAAGGTCGAAGGTAAACCACGTAAAACTCTCTCTCTCTCTCTCTCTCTCTCTCTCTCTCTCTCTCTCTCTCTCTCTCTCTCTCTCTCTCTCTCTCTCTCTCTCTCTCTCTCTCTATCTCTATCTCTATCTCTTTCTCTTTTTTTCTATTTATATCTTTTGCTTCATTTCCACTTTCATGCAAGATAAAATAGAGATAGAGAAACTGGTCTATCTAAATGTTTGAAAATTTTTTTTTCACGAAAATGACATTGACTAGAGGTACGGTTTCGCTTTAAAGATGCAGGAACGTACGAAATCGAAGGATTCGCATAATGTTCCTGCAACTCGTTTCCTTTGGGTTTTCATTACGACCTGGCCAACATCCAATACCATGTTCTCGTATTTTTCGGGCGAGAAAAAGAAATCCTTTTATGACGCAACCTTGTTTCCGTGCGTCCATATTTTCACACCCAAAAGTGTTTCGATAAATATTTTTCCGAAAAATGTTATCTCTCTCTTTCCTTCTGTGTGTGTGTATGTATATATTTCTCTATATATCTCTATCTCTATCTATATACCTATCAACCTATCTCTTTCTCTCTCTCTCTCTCTCTCTCTCTCTCTCTCTCTCTCTCTCTCTCTCTTTGTTTCTCGATTCTTGGTAGTACCACCAAAGTTCTATGTAATAACAAGAATTTTCGTGACCGAACAAGATCCGTTTATTTCCACGGCTACGTGGAAATCTTGTGATTATTATTTTTCAACATCCGTTCCTTAAATTAGTGGAAACAAATATGGAACCCTTTGAGCTCTTGGTGAGCTGGCAAATTTCGGACGCTACTCACTTCGCTACGATTAAATCATCTTTTTCCGGGAACGATGAGTTAGCTGCTATCTATAAATAATAATTTTCCAATAAGCCAAGAAAGATTTATTGAAATCAACAGTTACGAACCGGGATAAAGCGATTTGTTCTGGATTATTAATTTCTATAAAATAAAGATATATTATATTATCTACATTTAAATTGAAATCGTTTATTTATCCTCGACGCTTGAAAGTTATTGTTAAAAATACGGCGATATGAAATATACAAAAAGTTGGAGCTTCACTTATGAATAAAACGTTATGAATAATTTACTACAAATCATAGAAAAAAGAATTTGTAATTTCTATTCAATCTAATATATCTCATCGATATTCCAGACACAAAATCGAAAAACGGAAATGGAAGAAGAAGAGAACAGGAAACGCCATCTTGCGTACTTTGTCGGAAACCCTCGTAAAAAGAAAGATGGTGGACAGGAGCGTTCTTTCTCTTTCTTTTTCTTTCTCTTTTTTTTTCTTTCTCTTCCTTTCTCTCTCTCTCTCTCTCTCTCTCTCTCTCTCTCTCTCCCTTTTTGTCTTTCTTGTTTTGTTCTTTCTTTTTCTTTTTATATCTTTTTCTTTCAAAAAAAGACGACGCGTGTTTGTTTACGAGGTTCACATAAAATTCACACTCCTAGATGGCAAAAGAGTCATGAATGAAGACTATAGGATGTCTCGTATAGTGAACGTCGGCTGGTCAGCTGACACTTCTCATCTAGAGAGAGAGAAAGAGAGAGAGAGAGAGAGAGAGAGAGAGAGAGAGAGAGAGAGAGAGAGAGAGAGAGAGAGAGAACGATTACGCAACGCGTTTGTCTTTACGAGCGACATTCCAGTCAAGTCTCTCTCTGTCTGCTATTTCTCTCTCTCTCTCTCTCTCTCTCTCTCTCTCTCTCTCTCTCTTTCTCTCTCTCTCTCTCTCTGTCTTTGTCTTTCTCTATCTTCCTTGCACTTTAAAACCCTTTCGATCGTCTTTCTCCTTCTTACGACGATTTTGGACAGACGGTTTTTAAGCGACACAATGACCTGCGAACTCCGATCTTGGAATGACCCTGATCACCAAAAACCGGCTTAGAAATGGAATTTCCACGAATTCCTATGTTCTTTTAGTTTTAATCTTTGAAAATACACTCGATGAGCTCTCGTCAACGAATTGCAGATAATTAAGTACCTATGTTACTAGAATTACGTGTGTCATCATAGATCGAATGCGATCATCTATCCATCTGAAACTTTGACAAACGCGTTTACCAATGACGTTCACCGACGGTATTTCCTTTTTACTTCGCAAACATTATTTTATTACCTTGCGAGCCAGGTAAGAAAACAAAACAAAACAAATAGGAAGGAAAGAAAGAAAGAGAAAGAAAAAACGAGAGAGAGAGAGAGAGAGAGAGAGAGAGAGAGAGAGAGAGAGAGAGAGAGAGATAAACAAGAGAAAAAAACAAACGAACAATGAAAGAGAATCCAAGGCGCGACATTTGATAGAAAAATGATCTAATATTACTTAGATATAAAGTAAATTTTTTCTCCGAGAAATTTTATCGCACGCGTGTTCTGCGAAATATTCGGAACATCTGTCGAAGAGTGAAAACAACTGGTGGCTATAGGAGGAAGGAGAATGATGATGAGGAGGAGGAGGTGGTGAAGAAGGTGAAGGAAGAAGAAGATGGAGGAGGGTTTACACGGAGAAACGAATAATCACGCGAACCTTTTCGTTTTTACGATCTTTCAAGAGACGAACGCTCGTCCATTCTTGATCTCGTCCAGACGCTTACCAGACAACAATGCACCTGTACCGCTATCGAATATAACGTGAGCGCAATAACAAAACAAGTCACGCGACTTCTTAGCGATATATATATATATATATATATATATATATATATATATATATATATATATTATATGAATACTACACGTGAATGTATCTTTCTTATTCAACGTTACTACGGTGTCGTTTTAAATTTCGATTTCATTTGTACCATAGGGAAATTATTCATTGCCAGGAATAACAGGATTTCTTTATGACGTTACGAAGATGATTTATTTAATTATGTATACTAATTAACTGATAATTGTTAATTGGATAGAAGGTGAAATTTATATTTAAACGTGAAATTAATAATTACGAGAGAATATATTAGGTATGAACATATTCTTTTTAAATGGCATCATCGTCGTGATAATCATCAACGAAGAAAATATATATATATACACACATATTCGTTTTAATTTTTTTTTCATTTATTTTCTATTAACAGATATTGCTTCTCCGTACAACCGGTTTCTCCCATATTTGCATTTACGTATCTACTTTCCCTTCTACCATACGATTCTTCTTAATTTATAGTCGTGATCGTAAGAGGAAAGATCGAACAATCATTATTGCAATGCGTTCGTATTCGTTCGCTTGTCGACAGTCGATTAGTCGTCGATAAGAATTTTATACTCGTTTAGATAAATGTCCGTATTAATATCTAAGCTATTTTCTTCGAACGTTTTCAACGAACTAGAAAAGTGTTCTGACCTGCAATATGCGCCCGCGACATCGACGATTATGAGTTCATTGACTATGGGTATCGATCTGGAAGAAAAAAAAGAACAGACACATATCTTTTTGATAAGAAAAATTAATGAGATGTGAACGATGCATTAACAGCTTTGTCGTAAACATAATAACCTGGTTATATGTACTTGCTCGTTTTATCTATGAACTAATAATGGGAAATGATCAATACGTCTCAAATGAAGCATACGTGATATCATAATGATCGATCTTTGATATAACTCGTTACATTACATTCGTAACTCTCTATTTCTTGTTAATTTACATATAAAATACCTATTTAGATAACTCGAAGAAAATTTTCTCAATCGTTCGGACAATTTTAAGACCGAATAAAAAAATCTCTTATTACTATGTCGTGCCGATTGCATTGGACTATGAATGAATGTTATATACAAACAATATACCTATCCGTACCTAATCGTACTATTATTTTTGTCGCTCATTATCTCGCGTGTATTCAAGTTAGAAAGGATAGGGGGAACGAAGAAGAAAACAAAAGCAAAAAAAAGAAAAAAATAAGAAATCAGCGTGGTTTCTTACCGAATTCTTTTCCTTCGGCTAAAAGAGCCGAAAGCGTCGGCCGTCGCTCGGGGTTCGTAGGCCTCATAAGGTCTCTCCCGTTAGGTTCCCTCGAACTCCTCGTGCGTTTGACAGCTAAGAACGGTCTCTCCCTCTTACACTGCCCAAATAAAGCTGAACGTCCGTCTTTATGGTCGCCTATAAAGTTTTACGCGTTACCGAAGCGGGTCGCAGGGTATCCCCGACCTTTGCGTTTCGCGAAGCGCGCTATCTTTTCAACGAGCCAACAACAACGTCAAGCAACGATCATTCCTCTCTCTCTCTCTCTCTCTCTCTCTCTCTCTCTCTCTCTCTCTCTCTCTCTCTCTCTCTCTCTCTCTCTCTATTTGTGTGTTTGTGTGCGCGCGCGTGCATGCGTTTATATGTATGTGTAGTAGATACACATAGGACACAAACATAGTCAAAGTATACGGACGTCACGCTCTCCTCCCTTTTGTCATGAACGAATGTGAATCGATGTCAAGGTCGTTCGGTTAGCTAAAAGTAGAGACGTACTCGTGAGAAAGTCGGTCGTCTCCGTCCTGAGAGATCTTTACGAGCGCTCGGTGTAATCCGTTTAATGGAGGATGGCGCCGAATTCGTTGAGACAATGAAGAAATTGGGTTGAATCCTAGAAAATTGAAGTGGATACCGGATTGTAACGCTTAAGAGAATCGAACGGTAACGGTCGTCTCGTTTGCTTCGTACGATTAGAAAAATAAATCTAATACAGTGTATCACTCAAGTGCCTATAGGTAATAACTATTACCTTGGTAAGCAAACGACGAATCGTTCGACAAATTTCAATGAACGAAACGACAGTAAAATCATAAATACTATAATGATAAAGTAAATTCCTATATATTTGAGTTACGTTGACCGCAGAGTATTCTTTCGAAATAATAACTAGATGTCCTGAGGAACGCGACCGAAGCTAATACGTATTCGTTAGAGGTATTCTTTTATTACATTCGCGTCGGCGAAGATTACGAGCGACGTTTCAAGGTCGCCGGATGTGGTGTAAGACTGGAGCAATAACAGAGGCATCATAAGCAGAGCAACGGCAAACGGCAACGGCAATGACGACAACGATGGCGATGGCGAGAGTAGTCGGGGCCGTCGACGTAATGCAAAGGAGAGACAGGCAGTCTGCGGTGTGTCGCGCGTTTATCGGCTCTAAAACAAGTCTACGACGCTATTATACCTACGTGGCGGTCCACGTAGAAAAACAGTTAGGTAGTAGGCCCTGAAGCGTAGGGAAAGAAGGTGGGGTCGGGGGGGATGGTAGGCAGGGGGCGGATGAGGAGAGTGTGGACGAAACGTAGCGGGCCACGCGGGGTCGCACGTCTGTCTTCTTACGTGACGTCACACACGGTACCACTCGACTTCCCGACCTGCCCCAATCCGGATGGGCGTAAAGGCAAGGCAATATAAACGAACGTTTACAGGCTCGTTACATTTTTATGGGCTCGACGGCACAACTACGCCACTACGGCCATCAACGGAATGTCGTAAACCATCAACCAGCTCGCTCTTTCTCTCTGTCTCTGTCTCTGTCTCTCTCTCTCTCTCTCTCTCTCTCTCTCTCTCACTCTTTCTGTCTGTCTCTCTCTCTCTCTCTCTCTCTCTCTCTCTCTCTCTCTCTCTCTCTCTTGCACTTTCTTTCTTTCTCCTTCTCTCATTCACGCATTTCCTCGAGTTTGGTACTTCCCTCCTCGTCTCTGCTTCCTGAAGTGTTGGAGTCTTCCCCGCGACAACGACCGCTTCCTTCACCACCACCACCACCCCCCGTCCACCGATGCCTCCTCCCTCCCCGATCACCCCTAGTCGACCATCCATCGAGCTTCACGTGGCATTTACGCGCGACTTCCGCACTCTTTTTTCTCTGACGTCACCGACTCTGCCGTCGTTCGTCCGTAGACCACTTAAGTTACGTCACTTTATTGACTGTGATCATAAAAGTTTTTACGCACGGTCCTTCGACATACCCCTCTTCTCTGTCTGTTTGTCTCTCTCTCTCTCTCTCTCTCTCTTTCTATATGTATATATCTATTTTTCTCCCTATCTCTCATTCTCTCCTGTCGAGGTCGTCGTCTGTCTGTATCGTTCGCAAAGTCACTAGGTTTATTGTCCTTCGAGTTCCATGCCAATCCATAGGGTGTCAGATTTAATCTTCCTTGGTTGACGCTCTCTCGGAATGAGATGGGATTTTGTAGTTGCTTCGATTCTCTTAGGAAGATTCAGGAATAGAATGGAATATGATATTAGCATAGAATGCAGTGAAGTCATTATCAATATCATTTACTTCAATATTGTATCCAACTGATTTAAAAGACTAATCCTTTAGCTTTCAAGGTAGATACAATGAAAACGAAGTTTTTTCGAGAAATTCTTCGATAGCTCCTTTTGCCTGCGATCGCACTTACCCATCGAGCTTACATCGTATATGTGTGTGTGTGTGTGTGTGTGTGTATACACACACATATAAATATATATATATATATATATATATATATATATATATATATTATTTATGTACTTACGTACATAGGTGCGAGATGCGATGCACATTATATGGTATATACATACTTATTATACGCTTTGGGTACTTACGAGCTGCACCGTGCAAGACGCCATTTTTCGAATTTCTTGGTTGTTTTTTTTTCTTTTCGTCGAGTGCCACCCCCATGACGTCATTGGCGGCCGAGGCGGCCATCACGGGCCTCATTATGTCGTTTATGCTTGGAATTCATGATGGCCGCCGTCGGATCGACCAATCAGAGAATCTTTAGCGGCGGCCATCAGGAAAAGGGTCGATCATGCGCTCTACCGGGCGTTCCCCAAACTTCTACCTTTCAGCTTCGAACGATAGATGTCTCTAGCGCTTAGAACACTGTCACTAGGGCCTCTAGGCGTTTCCCGGTGGAGATGGTTGGGGGGAAAAATTACCTAGGAAAAATCGATAGAGAAATGTCTGAAATGAAACGTCGATTGATTTTTGTCAAATTTTTATACTCCGATATGATAGATCCAATTACGAATTAAGTAGATAAATATGTACTTTCGATTTCATTCGTTCGAAAGGATTTCGTTGTATGCATACTTACCTAGTAGTAGTTACGCGAATATTTGAATACACACGCACTTATACACCATGTATAACCTTTCTATACATATACTACACAGATGAGTGTCTTCTCTTTCCATATTATCCGGCCGCCTTGAAGCTTGTGTCATTGACCTCTCAGGGAGTTCTCGACGAGGTCGGAATCAAAAGTCGCCATCGTTTCTTCGCACTTTCGCACTTTCATTTATTTCGTATTCATCCTTTTTCTAGTTCTTCTTCTTCTTCTTTTAATTTCTTTTCTACTTTTTTGTTTGTCTTCTTATTTTTCTTTTTTTTTCTTTTTTCCTTTTTTTTTCTTTCTTTTCATAAGATTGATCATTTATACGAGAACATTCTATATAAGCGATATCGCCGAGAGTTAATTGATTATTATTTCATACGCGAGAAAGAGAGCTCGTTTATCAGCACGATTATGCTATTTACTTGGCTGTTAACTCCTTCGAGATGAACGTACCCACATACCTTCATACGTAAATACATATCTATACGTAAGTACGTACGTACGTATATACATACATACGTATAGATATCGGACGATCGCTCTACGTATTTTATAACCGGTGATAGCGTCCCATCGATTCTCCTTTACGACTCGGAACCTTAGGAATTTATCGCTTCAAGGAATCTTTTTTCTTCTTTCTTTTCTCTCTCTCTCTCTCTCTTTCTCACTCTTTCTCTCATTGGATATCGTCCGACAAGAGACTCCAACTTGACTCCACGGTCATGACACGCGTGTAAGTATTTCCCCGATAACTTGAACTGTCTTACAACTTAAATCGTTCTTATGAATTACTAATATGAAAAACAAAAAGAGAAGTAAAGAGGCGATGACTCCAGTTTAAAGGGAAAAAAAAAAAAAGGAAAAACAATTTATTTCGAGTATGAGATCGATTCTTTTTTATTAATCAAAACGTTTTAATTCGCATATAGACTATTTTTTTTAGCGTAGATATCTGAACTTATCTGCTTATATATAATCGTCTCGTCTCGTTTCTCTCTCTCTCTCTCTCTCTCTCTCTCTCTCTCTCTCTCTCTCTCTCTCTCTCTCTCTCTCTCTCTCTCTCTCTCTCTCTCTCTATCTCTCTCTCTCTCTCTCTCTCTCTCTCTCTCTCTCTCTCTCTCTCTCTCTCTCATGGACAATCTGTTATCTTGAAAAATTCTAAAAAATTGGAATGTCGTTTCGAGACGAGATCAAGAGAAGATCCTGTTTCTCCAGTATACTATAGATACGGAGATGTAGGTAGAGAAGGTTGGTTAGATACATGGGTAGGTAAGTAAATACCTATCTATTCTCACAAGGTGGGACGTTCTCGAACAACGAGAAAAATATGCCATCGTGTGATCATAGAACCTTCGTAATAGATACCACGGTTAGAAGGGATATATCCTGTTGGTGGACCAGAGATACGCATACAAACGTACACGTACAAATACATAGATAGACAAATAGGTACATATTCCTACAACTTTCGATATAATTCGCGATAAGGTAGACAGGACCAAGAGTCACATTTCGTGAAAACGAAAATATCACGTTAGTAAGTACTGGGATCGTCGTTGTCCTCATCGTCGTATGTGTGGGTAATGATCTTTTCGATAGTTGACTCGACTTTGAGAAAAGTTTAAGAGAACAAAAATTTATGTAGATAATACTCGACGAATTTGATCGAGCCTTCATCCCACAGATATCACCCAAGACGTGTTAACGGACCCAGGAATATTTTGCATTTTTTGTATAGCAACTAAATGTACTTATACGTTTCTCTCAAAACTTGCGAGTAACACGAGACGACGACGACAATGACAACGACAACGACGATGACGGAGGAACTTTGAAGAAATTTACAGTAATCCGAGAGTGTACGGCAACCTTATACGTATCCTGGTTTCCCAAACAATTATATACGCGAGTTTATTACTCATCCGCTTTATTCCAACTTCCACGTTGGTACTTTTTCGTTTAAGAGTTAAAAAGTAAAAAAAAACAAATTTATCGTGTCGCTGGTCCTTCCAATGAAAAATATTTTATACTTACGTTATTATTATAAAATAAATATCATTACGATAGAAGGTATCGAGCCGATTTACGTTTACCAACGTATCTCGATTGCAAATAATATTCCACTTAATTCAATTTAACATTTCGATACGTTAATAAATAAAAATCCAAATTATCAGATTTCATTCAGGTACACGCCTTATCGGGGAATAAATTAAATAATGCGTTGGAAGGATATAGTAGACGTGGTAAGATAGACAAAAAAAGAAAAAGAAAGAAACAGAAAGAAAGAAAAAAAATGGCGAAGGAAAGAAAGTCGATCCTACCCTTTTTTTGCGCTGGATGCCTCCGGTAGGTAAAGTACTTACTTACTTACGTGCGTCACTGCCTTACTACGAGAAAGGTACAAGAAAGGAAAATGGTGAAAGAAAAAGACAGAGAAAGAGAGGGAGAAAGAGATAAAAAATAAAAGAGAAAGAAAAAGATAGAGAGACAAGTCGACACGTAACTCAATACAAGCGCGTTTTATTTACGACGTTATAAAATTACCGAGTTGATGCCTTAAACTGGAATAAAACGATCGGCAAGGTAGAAGAGGCAAATGAGGAAGACTAGAGGAGGGTGAGAAGGGAGAGAGGGGAAGACGTCGTGAGGTGAGAGCCGAGGTGAGGTAAAGGGGTTGGAGGAAGAGGGGTAGGGTAAACGGCGATTGGCCGTGCCACGGCATTAGCAATTTCCTTTGGCTAAGTGCCCGCAGGTTGACAATGCAAATTGGTCTGGTGCTGCACCTAGCGACAAAGACGATCGCTTCTTTGGAAACTTGCCTGTTTTACAAAAGACTACCAAGGACCCTCGTTCCACCCTTTTGTCTTCATCGTTATTACGTACCCTTCCTGAATGATGATGATGATTACGACGAGGATGTCTCGAGGTAAATAGCTGAAACGTATGTTTCGACGAATTTTACTAGCTATTATTATACTTTCAAAGCAACGTTTAGATATACGTATCTTGGCTTTATTTGAAAAAAAAAAAGAAAAAAAAAACAGAAAAAGAACAAAAAGAAGAAGGGGGGAAAAAGGAAGAATCAATTAGATATTAAACACTCTAAGATCATCGAGATCAAAGATAGTCCATGTTGTCGGACTGTAGGTGGTTAATTAGATTGCTGTTTTTAAGAAAACATTGCCTCGTCTACCTTTTTAATTGAGTTAATATACCATACAATTAACGAGCTACTCGAACGATGCCAAACTCGTTAGTTACGGCATAAAGAATGTTGCCTTGGTGATTATTAAATGTTGTACGGGGCTTACGATATAGGCACGTATTTATATCGATCGAGGTGGACAGTAAAATAAGGGTGTTGCTAGACCAGATAAAACGGATATTCGTGATCTTTTCCTCTATCAACGTTAATATATGTGTTAGAATTGTCATAAATATGTCCTTACTTATCGTTTGGTAAATGCTTTTTCTTTTTTGTTTACTTTTTTCTTTTATGTTCTTTTTCTCTTCTCTTTTCTTTTTAAATATACCCAGTGCTGCCAGAATGCTTCCTGTCTTATATCAAGATCAGAATATTTAATTTTGAAACTTGTATAGATATATATAGATATCAACGTGCATATACGTACAATATTTACTTACTGCATTTACTTTTTGAAGAAATAAAAAATAATAAACAAATTCGAGATACCTTTACAAGTTTATCAATATTATTCGTCAATTTTGTCTAAAAGTCAAATCACCTATGCTCGCGATATCCAATGATAAAGTCATTTATTGTTCAAAATGTAATCGAACAATGACGTAATAAATATTTAAATTGAACGATAATACTTCATTATCGTGGTCTTATAAATAAAAAAATAAATAAAGAAATAAATAAAAGCAAACTTATATTATAATTAAGATTTCACTTATTGGCTCATAAGTCGTCAGCGTGTGAACGAATAAAAAGTGCAATTTGAATGCTGCATAATTTACGATTATTACAATTCGAATAATTACAAACGCGATGTGAGTGCACTTACAGTTAATAAAAAGTTAAATGTAAACATTAAAAGTGATAAATATTAATAGCAAATTCCGATTTGTGATTTTACGTTCCACGTTTAATTTAGTTATAAAATGGGATTAGATAACCAATTCCGGTCTTCGTGATATTTCTTATTATGATACGTAAATGTTCCAACAAAAGATCGTCGATAACGATACGAGATAACGAAGGGTTCAACCGAATGACATCATTATACCTAAAAACATTCTACCTCCGTCCCTCTCCGCGCGCCTCCCACCCCATCATCCCTCTATCTACGTAAGTCCACTCCTCTCAATCAGTGTTTCACAATAAAATCCATCTCTCGAGATTTAAATGCCCATTGCTACGGCGTTCCTTCATAAAACATCGTTCGAGGTTTCGATAGAATTGTTAAATCTTCCGAGGAGATGATTTTGTTTCTCTGTGGTTTTAAACGGTTCAATGATCCTTTATAAAAAGCTTATAGGGGTAGGGATGAGTCTAAACGTAACGACGAATGAGAATGGACGTTCGTCGTCGTTTAGAATGGGTCAACAAAAGATGAGGAATAAAAGTTGATAAAAAAAAAAAAAAGAAAAAAGAAAAAGAAAAGAAGGTCGATCATTTCGAAACGGTTAACTCTCTCGATTGGTGGTCGGCACGCGAGTGACACGTCGTAACGATTCATGGAGAGGGGATGCTGGACGACGAGAGCATCAGCTGGTAACAGCTCTTTTGAATTACGATAATGACGACTAGAATCGCGAGCTGGTTTCTCGTTTCTCGCGTCGAGCGTGATTTATAAAACACATGACATAACGGGGAAGAAGCTTAGTATAAGTAAGCGAACAGTTAGATACGTATTTTTTTTTTTTTTTTTTTATTATTATTATTATATTCGTCTCCTCGAATTAAAAAATTCCAATCGACGAAATCCTTACGGATTTTCTTGATTTATTTTTCTTCTTTTCTTTTTTTTTACATTTATACGTTCATACGTAAAATAAGATAAATGAATTTTTGAAATATTTCGAGACGTAAAATATCGTAAAGCGGTATCATATAGAAGTTGGACATTTTTCGATGATTTTATTTGTTTATTTTGCGAGTATTCTGATTAATCGAACAAATAGAAACGAAAAGAAAAGGGAAAAAAGAATAGTAACTAACTTCTTGAACCTAGCAATTCGAAAGTTCTTGCAATTTTCGTGTTGAAGAAAAAGAAAAAAAGAGTCGTATTGATGTGATCGTTTTTTAGAAATCGGATTGTTATCAAACTGGATTGGACCGTTTCGATTCAGCAATTTCGACCATAATCGAAAGATATCCTGACGGACAATCACCGAGCAAAACTTCCTTCCAATTCTTCTTCGCCCTTTCAAATGAGTTTTTTTCCTATCTTTCTTTCCTTCTTTCATTCTTTCTTGTTTCTTTTATTATCTCAAGACGATTTCTCTGGTACCAAACTAACATCAAAATCTCGTCACGTTGTCATTTTTTTCTTTTCCCTATTTCTGCATTATCTAATTTCCCTACGTGATATCTGAATGTCGAAGACATTAAAAGTCCAATGAAGCGTATCTATAAATTCAAAAGAAAAAGAAAAGATAGATAAATAAGTAAATAAATAAATGAATAAATGAATAAATAAATAAATAAATAAGAAGGAGGAAAAAAATAATACCAATAACGTCATTCAACGAAATTCAAACTATCTTGTTCGATACTGCATATCCTAGAAGGCCATAAAGATGTAAGAGGAGAGGGTCCGAAGCGGTTGTCGTGGTCTCAACGAGTAAGAGAAAGAAGAAGAAGAAGAAGAAGATGGCGAGTCGGTAGGGAGGGAAATAAACTCTCGAACACGGCTAATACCATTTTTAGACGAGAACACCGGGAATTTTTGCGTCCATGTACGAGGGAGAGCTACGAGACACCCTGGAACATAACATTCCGTATTAGACTTCTTTCACGTAATCGCGACATTCCAAGCGATGTCCCGTCCTCCCATAGTCCTCCCGACGGGTGGCAACGAACGGGGGTAGGAGGAAGGAGTAGGAGGAAGAGAAGAAAGAAGAGGAGGAGAAGGAGGAGGAGGAAAGGCGTACGGGGATATATATGGGACAAGTGGAAATGGCCAAGTATCTATAAAGACTCCAGAGAGTTCTAAACTTATCGAACTGCGCCGCTTGGAGTCGTTGCCTTCGTTGCATTACGCGGCATTGGTTTGCTCTCTCTCTCTCTCTCTCTCTCTCTCTCTCTCTCTCTCTCTCTCTCCCCCTTCTCATTTTCTTCCCTTCTTTCTTTAGTCCGCCTTAGTCCCTCTTCTCCAGGTTCAGCCATATGGCCGAGCACCGGCATTACCAATCCTACCATCGCCAACGCCTCGTGGGCAAAACTCGAACCCGTTCCATAAGTAACCACAACGTTTTTCTTCGTTGGCTCGATAATCCGTACCCTTTCTCCCTCCCTCCCTCTCTCTCTCTCTCTCTCTCTCTCTTTCTTTTTTCGTTTCCCCTCCCCTCTATCCCTCCCTCGCATCTTCTCTTTTGCTTCGTTTTTAGCACTACGACGGACTATCCCCATTGGACGGGTCGCATAATGCCCACTTTTTATTCAACCGAGCGATCCTCCTCGATACCCAACCAGCCGACAACTTATTGGATTCTCGTACAATTATGTGAGATAAGGCGGCTTGTTTATTAACTCGCTTATTTATTCGTTTGTTTACTTCTTCTCTTTCTACCATCTCGTCTATAAGAAAATGAGGGAGAGAGAGAGGGGGGGGGGAAGATAGTTGGCCCATGTACAAACGCCTACGGTTTTTACCCTCATCTTCGTTCAGTTCACTCCGAGCGGAATGCGTCGATGGTGGTACAACTCTTTAGTTATCTAGAATCGAAGATTTTTCTCTCTCCGATTGAACGTTTAAGAGAAATCAAGACCACGAAATAGATATTCTCTTTCTATCTCTTGTTTCTCTCTCTCCCTCTCACTCTCACTCTTTTTTTCTTTTTTCTCTCTTATCCTTAAGGTAGGTAGATAGGTTATTTCACTTACCTACCAATGTTGGACTCTAAGAAAGAGAAATCGAATAAGAAGTGAAACTTTTCGACCACGGAGAATATTATCATTACGAAAGGAACCAACCGAGCTTGCCGGTGATGGTTCAGCAAAAAAAAAACGAATCTACCGGTTGGCGAGTTAATTTTTTGTTATTCAAATTAGTCCTTTAATTAAATCCGATTTCGATGTACGAATCGACCAATGAATTCCCGTAAGGAACAAGGATTACACAGGTTCGCTATCGAGTTCCATGATATTTTGTCGAATTAAGTATTATCTTCTTTTTCGTCTTCTTCCTCCTCCTCCTCTTCTTCGTCCTCTTCTTCTACGTCTACGTGTTCGATAAAAAAAAGGGGGCGTGATTTCGCGTGAGAAATCGAATGATCTCAACGTAACGAGGACGTCATCGTACGTCGCAAGACGCGTTCGATATTACCAAGATATGTGAATCCAACTTATTTATCCTATTTCACGTTTAATGCACCACGGTATTTCAGCGTCTCCACGTCTCGCGTTAAAATTTTTATAAATACCGATCTGTATTATGTGTGTGTGTGTGTGTGTGTGTGTGTGAGGATTCGGAAGATTCGCTGGATGTTAATGGACTGAATGACCGGATCGACTAACTCGTATCGAAAATTCAGCACTCGGTAATACTCGAGTTAACGATAACCGATATACATAACATAGGTATATTCTATAAACGTATATAGTTTATGTACATATGTATACGTTAGGTAGATAGGTTATATTCGTTTCGTCCTTTTCTTTGGAGCTTCCTCCACCTCCACCTCCTCCTCCTCCTCCTTCTCCTCTCAACCTATGATCCTCGATTATGTCTTTTAAGGCATCTCTTCTTGGCGTTCAATCGGTCCACACTTTTGATACTTTCGATGGCGGCCGACGGTAAAATCGGCGCTTTACGTATCCATGATCGCATCGATTGGCTCCTTGGCGTAGGAAGCCGGTACCATTGTAACGAACCCCACTTTCTTTTTTATAGGTCCACCTATGCATACGTTAGATAATATATTTTCTATCGTATCATTGTACCAATGACTAATTTATATCGTCGTTTACGAATTAAATCGCCTTACCGGAGTCCTTAACCGATGTTTTAATACTGTTATCGTTGTACGAGAACGTCAATCGAGTTGGATATATTTTTTTTCTGTTTTCTTTTTTTTCTTTTATTTTCTTTATCTGACGGAACATAAAAAATATTAATATACAACGACAAGAGGTAGTAAAATAAAATAAAATAATCGATGTCGATCATTAGCAACGAAATCGAAAAATTCTTTTCCTTTCCATTTATTTTTTCTTTTTCTTTTTTTTTTTTTTTTTAATATCATCTATTAGGTAAATCGTTGCATAATTTCTCCCTCATGTTTCTTTTTTTTTTCGACAAAATTACAACGAATTTATATGATTAACATCACGTCGGCCATTTTTATTCTAAAAAATTGTCTACTTTCGATGTAAAAGATCCCTTGATATTGGACGGAGGGAGGAGAAGAAAAAAATTGTCATCTTTATGACGTAAAAATTCCAAAGGAAATTACGCAACGAACTAACGCCTCGATATACATACCTATCTTCCATTACGACGAAGAATATATTTTTCGTCGAAAAGGAAAAAAAGGAGGGAGGGAATCTTTCGTTTAATTTATGCCGCTTATCTGCAAGTTGAATTTTGCGCTGTTAAATCGTTCATTAAATTATCTCTAGATCTATAAATTAACATCGCCGAAAAAAAGGAAAAAAAAGAAAAAGATAAACGACTGATTAACAAACGAGGAATTAATTACGTAACTACATACGCGATTACGTGATCGTACTTTAGTATAATATTATTCTTCGATTTCTTCGTATACTATCAGTTAAATCAAAAAAAGAGAGAGAGAGAGAGAGAGAGAGAGAGAGAGAGAGAGAGAGAGAGAAAGAGAGAGAAACGGCCAAAAAAATTTCAAAAATTTATCTTTCATGCTGTATACATATGTGCACGGACAGATATTTAACTTACTTACATATCTATGTTTGTAAGTACTATACCTACGGTTATACTTAGTCGTTAAGAACAATGTTTATCATGAACGTTTTGTCCGTTTTATCACAATTGTGTTCGCACATGTATGGAGGAGGTGTAACGAGAAGGTAGTGACGAGCAACAACGAGAAGAAGGGCGAGGAAGGGTAGGAGGGAAAGGGGGTGGTTGTTGTCGAGTAAGGGTGGTAAGGAGCAGGGGTTAGAACGAGTGTCTCGGCGCGTCAACGCGTCATCGTGAAGGCATTCTCTTAGTCTTTGACGAAGACATTCCTGTCTTTCGTTGCTGCAGATAACTGTATCATTACCGGTGAGTTATAAATGGAGTACGGTTATCGGAAGATTTCTCTTCCTTTGCCAATGGCTAGACTACGTTTGCCAGATAGGGAGGACCGAGATCGCAACGGAGAAATAGAGAGAAAGAGAATATACCATACGGTCGTGAGTTTCAGACTTTTACGAGCACTCGAAGAGCACGAAACGGCTACTCTATTGCCATCCGCCAGCGTGCTCCAACGTCCTTTAAATTAGAAACTTTTCTCTTAAGATGGCGAACGAATCGTACGCTTTATCGGGAATGACATCAGCAGGAAGATCTTTTTCAAACGTTGTAAAAAAATTCTTCATTGTTCTCTTCGTTTGCATACAGTCCGTACGAGGGACATATTGTCGCTCGAGATTGATCGCTTTGAAAAACGGTTCAAATGTGTAAAAATAGTAAAAAAAGAAAAAAAAAGGAAAGAAAAAATAAATCATTAATACTCTCAAGTCATTTTAATGAATCATCGTAAATTGATCGCATAAAATCGTTTCGAGGAACAAAGACGATGGAAATTGTCGATCAAGTACTACGTACGTACGTGAGTACGATAAGTGCAAATAGTAAATAAGTACTCAAGTAATCTATGGTATTGACAAATGAAATGCTTAATTCGTCCTTTCGGTGAATATCGTTCGTTCGAATTCAACTCTTTTTTGTCATGGATAGAAAGGAGAGCGACTCGATCGATTATAATTTCGTGATTTTAACGATTATCGAATTCTCCGAGATGAGATTCTAGATGAAAGGAAACAAAAAAAAAGCGGAAAGAAAGAAAAAAGAACAAGAAGAAAAAGAAAAAGAGAAAGAGAAAAAAGAAAGCGAAAAAATACATAGGAAGTGAACTTTTTGATTTGCAAGGAGTAGTCGAAAACCGGAGAAAGAGGACACACGTGGAACCGTCACGAATAACTCTACATATATCGTATTAGAGAATCGCACCAGTCGGAGTAATAGAGTCTGGCTGGTCTCCTGGACTACACACCGGAGCCACGTATCGATCCTGATGCTGGTGGAGCTAGAGAGGGAAAATGGGAACGCAAGCTCCAGCAACAGCACTACCACCACCACCATAGATAAAGCACGCCGAGACGAATACCTACCAGTACCACTACAAACAATGGCCGTCGGTAGTAAAGTACCTAAACTTGCGCAGACATACATAGTTACACATACACGCACACATATATACACGGACACATACGCACCCGGGCACGTAGGCACGCGCACAGGCACACACACAGATCCAGCTATGCTACAGCCCTGGCAAAGCTTTTGGCGAGGGTTTTCGAGGGAGCTCCGAATCGACCCTGGCTGATGCACGAGAGAACCACCACCCTATGCGAATCGACGTCGTCTACCAGCCAAGAGCTTGCTGGGAAAGAAGGGAAGGGGTGGGTTGTTACGTTTCCACCCTAACAGGAGCTAGGCTCCTGGTTCAAAACGATGCCAAAGGAAGAAGAAGCAAGGCAAGAGGGGCGTGTCGTGCAGTTTTCACACAGCTGCGTCTACTACCTACTCCTTTTGAGAAAGACTTGGAATGCTTTCTCCATCTTACACTTCTCTCTCTCACTCTCTCTGTCCCTCGCTCCGTTACTTTCTCTCCACCCTCGTTCAACCCTCCCCTCTTTCCCGACATGCACAGCAGGCCAACAAGTTTTACCATTTCGCCGTCTGCTGAGATAATCTACCTTCCTCCCACGCTCTCCACGTTTCTCTCTCAAGCTTGGAGTTTTGGAATCAGAACTCCTTCGAGAAAAGGTATACCCCATCCCCAATCTTTTCATCCCGTACTTACTTGCTCCCGCTTATTCCAGGGCTAATAGCATGGGCGTAGGTACAGGTGTACGAGGAAGGAATTCTTCTTGAAAATGGCCAAGAATATAGAAACCTCTCTCTCTCTCTCTCTCTCTCTCTCGTTCTTTCTCTCTTTGTCTCCATCAACTTCGATCCCATGGTATATATTAAGAAAATGAATTTTCATGAAATACACGTTGCGGTTATCTCGTATCGATCAAACGTTTACATGAAAGATAAAACAATAAAACAGAACATAAAGAAAAAAAAAAATAAAATAAAAAGAAAAGAAACGTAAAGAATTCTACGACAACGAATATCGACGATTTTATTTCCAACTTTTAATATAACGAAAAAATTTAATTGGACAAAATAATTCGTAGTGATTTCATTTCTAAATGATGTACCGTGTTTCATTTGAAATTTTGAAAGGAGTATCAAAAGTATTACCGCCATTGGCGTCGTGGCTTTTGGCATAACTTTACCTCACTTTCTCGTTTGGAATAACTTTAGCGAGCGCACACGAAAATAACGTAGTTTCGAGTTTTCCGTAGTTGATCGTCTACTGTCCAATTATCCAAAGATAAGGATAAAATCGAGGTCGTATGTATATATATATGTGTGTGTGTGTGTGTGTGTGTGTGTGTCCTCGACGGCAAATAATTATTATTCAGTGACGCGATCCTCGAAGATTTTTAATAAACGTGAAATATCTTATAAGCAACAGATTGATTTAAAGTATAATAAGTTTTATTATTTATTTACTTATTTATTATTATTGTTATCATTATTATTATTATTATTATTATTATTATTATTATTATTATTATTATTATTATTATTATTATTATTATTATTATTATTATTCATATTATAAATCGAAAGCAAAAAAAGAAATTTAAAGACACGTTCCTTTTTTTTGTTTTATTTTGATACTAGTGTTACGACGAACGAATGGCACGACTTATCTCCGATAATTTTTATTACGACACCAAAAGTGTCTCCGCGAACGATCGAACGTCCAATTTCGTTTTTCATTTTTTCTTGTTTTTATTTTGCGCGTAATAATCTTAATGACCTTTCGTCATTAACGCTTTTTACGATCGGATTCACGAGTTGCTTGCTACGAAGTAGAGAATACTTAAAGATAAAAGGAAAACGATAAAGAAAAAGGAGAAAGAATGAAAAAGATAAAGGATAAAGGAGAGAAAAAGAAAAGAGGAATTACGAGAGGCAAACGGGGAGAACGATCGTGAAATTCACGCGTGGAAAAACGTGTAGGCGTGTAGGCGTCTCACGCGCGAGATACGAAGCACGTCGTTCGAAAATAGTTTTATCTATAAATAGCAACAAAGAAGAAGAAGAAGAAGAAGGTTCGTGAAACATTGAATACGGAAGCGCTACGATTTAATCTCCGTGCGAACGCGTGTAAGTAGGCATTATAAAGAGTTTAAAGGGTCTTAAGCGTAAAAATTAATTAATATTCCTGAGATTTGCGATTAAACATTTATGTAATTAAATCTCTCCTTTCTCCTTTTCTTTTTCCTTTTTTTCTTTATTTTTTTTTTCTTCTTTTCTTTTTTCGTTCTTCATTATACGCGTTAATTGTCGAATGCGATATCTCAAATCTCCTTATCCGAACGAAATTGTTTAAATAGCTATTGGCCGAGTCAAGTTTTAAAATAAGAATTATACAATCTGTTGGTTTTTAAAATACTCTATCCTTTATAGGGTTAAGCGAATGAAAACGATCTCTTATTTTCACACTTTCTCTTGCGAACAAATTACGAAGAAACGATAATTACTCAGGTAATTAATTAAACTTGATTAAAGTGCATACCCGAGTATGTACCGCCGATATTAAAATTTAAAATGTCGGTTGGATCTTACGCAGGCCGTCGTACGTGTAAAAGGTATATATAACGAGATACAATTAGTACGGTATAGGAAGGAATATTATTTATCACGTTTAGGGGGAATCACAAAGGTACCGAGAAGGCAATTCCCTATAAATTTCTGATGTTGAGTTCGGAGCTTTCGGGTGTCGTTTATTTTTTTACATTCGAACTCTCTTGATTTTATCGAAGGAAAGGATCTTTTCGTTGGATGGTCCAATAATGGGATTTGAACGAAGGGAAGAGAAATGAAAGAAAACTCAACGAAAAACATAAAAAGGCAACAAGGATAGAAAAGAAAAAAAAAGAAAAACAAGCAACGACAAAAAAGCGAAGAAAGAAGGAAGGAAGAAACGAATTGAAAGAATTTTCACGGAATCGGATATACCAGTTGTTGCACATTCGACTCCCGATCTCTCGATTCTCTAATGGCGTGGGCGTGGATGCAGGTGTAAAGAAAAGAAAGAGAGAAAGAAAGAGAGAGACAGAGAGAGATATAGAGAAAGGTCCCTCACACTGGACGAGTTTACGGAACGGTGGAATCCAATTGCTCGTCGTAGACTCCAATCAGGGACGTTCGTTGAGAATTACAATGAACGAGATCGTTCGCGGTGGAAAAACGTTCGTTGTGTATTTTTCTACTTTCTCGTACAAAATGAAACAAAAAGGATGAGGGAGGTGGCTTTGAGAGACTACGAATAGCACGTTTAAGGATACCACGTTCTTCCTATCGCTCCCATTTTTAAACATTTTCTAAGGAAGGTATGCTCGCTAGAACTATCCTTCTACGCGCCTATTCTACTCGATGATATCGAAATACAGAATCCAGTCGGATAAGGTTTTTTTTTTTCTTAAAAAAGAAAAAAAGATCATCGATTCTACGAAAATTTATTACCGTTTTTTTGTATTTAAATCAAACACAGTTGATCTATAACAGATGATATAGAAAATATATACCTAAATCAATATTTAACTCGCTAAAATAATTCCACGAGCGAAAAGTTTCACGATCGTTGTATAATATGGCGAACTTTCTTTTTTTATCTTTCGCGAAATTCTTAAACGATACTTCAACCCAATTTTTTTTTAAGCTTCTTGCTAACCATGCAACCTTTTATTATGGAAGAAAAATAAAAACAATCCATGAAGAGGATTTTAACGCAAAGAAAAATATTCGACTTGCCCATTGAAAGCTATTACGTATTCGACGTATGCACCCTTATACCCTTAAGGTATACTTATTACCTTTCCATTCCTTCCATAGTATAACGTAATCGATGGGCGAGCGCTCTTGCGAATATTCAGAGAATGTTCATTAATAGGTTCGTTATGGGCCACGTGAAGTGTTCTAAACGTACGCGCAGCGTTTCTCTCTGCATGGCATTATTTATAATACGTATGATAATGCAGCTCGTACGTCTTATTGATTCTCACCTCGTTTAAAACTTTACGATTTTAAAACATTACCGCCGACGCCGACATGTTGTACGGCGTTTCGATTGAAGATAGCCTGCATTTTTCTTTTTTTCTTTTAATTGTTTTTTTGTTTGTTTTGTAAACGTCAAAATAAAAAAAGAATAAAAATTTCACTCACTTAGAAAATAAGAATGAAGGAACGTACGTCGAACGAGAAATTAAAATTCGTCAACGGTAATCGTTAAATTGTTACTCGCGTACGATATCATGAGTATTTTATATTGCAAAGTTACATCCATAATGGAATCGTAAAAAACGTTTAAACAATTTTATCGACATTCGTTCGCAGAACATTCGTAAGGTTTTAGTTGCTTTGCAATTAAGAAATTATAATTCATCGACGATATATAAATAATATATCGTAAAATGTCATAAATATTTCATACGACGAGTTAGATCTAATGGAATCTTAAGATACGTTGTAACAATTTCCATTGATAATTCAATATCGATCCTTAAGTTATTATAGAAAATGGATAAAAGTATACCATTATATCTTTACACCGTCGAGAACATTTTATATCACTATTCGAAATTTATAAAAACACGTTCGCCGTTGTAACAACGTCGAGGGACGGACACATATACATATATCCCATGGGAACTGGAAATTACAAGCGATATTTCCTAAAGAAAGAGGAGGTATAAGAGAAAGGAAGAAAGGAAGGAAGGCGATAGGCCGAACGTAGGACCGAAAACTTGGTGAAATCCGAAAGTGCCGAATCGTAAAGATACGCTGAGGTGTGGGAGTTGAAGAAACTCCACGTGCGAGTCGTCGTCATCTGGGAAAACTATGAAATTGCTTATATTTTATAAAACTGGAAAGAGAGAGAGAGAGAGAGAGAGAGAGAGAGAGAGAGAGAGGACAAAGGGAGGTTTCTACTCGTTCTCGTCTGAGTCTCGTCTGGAACGAGGGAGAAAAGGACTTAACTTTGGAGCTTCTTGGATACTATCGGCATGGGAATAAGAAAGAGAAAGATAGATAGATATAAAGAGAGAGAAAGAGAGAGAGGGAGAGAGAAAAAAAGAAAAATTCTGAGAAGGAGGGAAGCGACCGTTGAATAAACAAGGAGTATACGACGTTGACGTCGAATCGTATTGGTGCATGCGCGTTCACTCAGGCATATATGCTACAAGGATCCTCTTCGAGGTGTGGCAGCCTCGACGAAAGATTAGAAACGAAAGGCCCTTTCTTTTCATTCGATATATATATATATATATATATATATATATATATATATATATATATATCTTTATATCTATCGGTACATATTGGTAGATGTATATATGAAGATGTACGAACGCATTTACTATTGTTTGTAAAAACGAAGTAGAGAGAGAGAGAGAGAGAGAGAGTGAGAAGTAGACGATTTGGCCAATGTACATACGAACAAATTTTGGGAATCTTCCAAGGCAAACTTTGTACCCTTCGATATATTGACGTTGGCTCGTGTTCCTTTATGAGTGTCCTTGATCGAACCTCCTCATCTTCCTCCTCCCTTTCCTCCTCTATATCGTTTTCGCAAAATGAAAGAGCGACGGTTTGTATACGGAAGAAATTTTTCATTGAGGTCGGGACTACTTCGTGTTAATAATAATAAGATAAGAGAGGAACATTTCTCAACGATAAACGATGCGTAATTTTGAGGAAGAGATATAATAATAACTTATCGTTGTTGTTAATGGAGGTTAACTACCTAAAACGAGTAGATATGTATGTTAGAGCTTACGTATATTAAGAGCTCAGGGTTACCTGAATTTGATTCTATTGCTACGTTATTAATTTATCGACGAGCTTGCATAATACTTTTTGGTCTTTTAATCTTACTGACGATTCGCAGACGCAATCGATGATCATAACGTAAACGGTTACTATCGTTAGAATCGATTGTGCTACCACTCGTGAAACTGTTTCGAATGTTAACGAAAGTAGAGGGGTAGGGAAGAAAAGAAAAGAAAAAAGAAAGAGAAAGAAAGAAGAGAAGAGAAAGAAACGGGTGGGTGGGAGGGATGGAGGGAGAGAAAAGCTCGCTACTCGCATTTACGGACGCCATTATCTATGTAATAATCTAATCTAATGCTCATCTGAAACGGCCGAAGTAGATTAACCTTCCTTTTTTTCCAACAAATCTCTTCTTTAGATTTACGGGACCCGCTTAAATGGGCTTTCTCTTTCTCTAAAAGGGATATATACTTCGAATTATTTCGATAATAAAAATAAAATAAAGAAAAAAGAAAAGAACGAACATAAATCGATTGAACGAAAGTAGACGAAATAATTCAATGGTTGCAAAGAGTCAGAATTTTTTATTCCACAATTGTCGGACAAGGATAATGCATAAATCGACCTAACGAATCCATGAAAGGAGTTGGGGGGTTCGATAAGAAGTAATTCAAAGTTGTTCTGAGTATTTGACGTTTGTTCGCGAGGGTGTGGTCCCGTTTCTCGTCGAAGATCGTTCGAAAACAAAGGAAATCGTTCGTAATATTACATAGAAAAAGAGAAAAAGAAAGAGAGAGAGAGAGAGAGAGAAGCGAATGAGTTCTCCCATTTAATCCAATTCCAAGCGAATCAACAAAACCAACGTTGGTTTGCAGACACGTTTTCCGGACAATACCTTGCCATGTTTGCACGAAATAGATACACGCGCGCGTACACACGAAAACTCGCCAACGTACACAAATACAACGTGCACGCAGCTATCGCAAGTTCGTTTGGCGTTAACGAGATACGTTGAAGTCACGCTTCGTATCCCCTTCTCGTAAAATTAGTTGGCGAGACCTTACAAATTGTTTCGCGTTTAACATATACCTAAGCACGACAAGACTTCCGTTTCCTTCAAATTCGATAAACGATAGTCGTTCATACGACTTTTCACGAGAACAGATAAATCCTATCGTCTTTTGCTATCGTTGTTGTTTTCCACTTAAAAAAAAAAAAAAAAGAAAGAAAGGAAAAATAGAACGAGAAAAGACAAAACAGAGCACAAAATAAAAAATAACGAACTAGCTTTCCCATTTTTCCTTCCAACGATGGAAAAAAAATTCATCCGTCGAAGTCGATCTTTCCTTTTTTCTCTTGAAAAATAAATTCATTCGAGATTTCACGTTCGAGACACGTTCCCGTCTCTTATATTTATCCATATATCCTGCATATACTATCTACAAAATGGGAGGAGAGACTCGCTATCCTCTACGTAGAATCTCGTTGCGAGAAGCTCGCGTGTGAGATGAAACCCGTGTTCATCGTCTATGTCTTTCTCCTCCTTTCTCTTTCTCTCTGTCTCTGTCTCTCTCTCTCTCTCTCTCTCTCTCTCTCTCTCTCTCTCTCTCTCTCTCTCTCTCTCTATCCAGTCTTTCCTCCAGCACGTTCAGTTTCCACGTTCCTTCGACGATCCAATTTATACGGTGGATTATTCCAGGAACTGTTGAGACCAAGGGTCTACTTCTCCCTACACTACCCACACCCCTCGTGTCTCCCCTCCCGCCACTCTCACCCCCACACCACTCCCACCCTCCCTTTCTTTTCTTTAGACGAAGATCGTTCCTCTGTTCTTTTTTCTTTCCTGCCGCGACTCGAATCGGCTAGCGCGATCCAAAACACGATGGTTCGTACTCCATCGTGATTTTCTTCTTTTGATCAGATATGTTCTCTCCTTCCTCCTCCTCCTCCTCCTCCTCCGACGACGACGACGACGACGACGAAGACGACAACAACAACAACGACGACGAATTCGTCGATGTTTCTTTCTATCTCGAATAAATTTTCTTCTTCCTTCTCGAACGATTCTCTTGTATTTTCTTCTATCCCTTCTTCTGATATTTCTTCTTTCATCTGTGAAATGCACGAAGATAAACGTATTAGTATTCGATCGAACGTTGCCGATCATGAATTTGTCTCGAGATAGTTATCCAATTTCCATGACGAAAATTTTCATTCACGAGATAACCGAGAAGACCCGAGAACGTTTGATTTCCTTTCGTGAATTTCCTTTCGGCTTCGATCGAGAAACGAAAGAGAGGAAATGGTGGATGGGGCGAAACGGGGCGAATGGGGGCGGAAAGGGGCATGGTATCGAGGACCGGGGGGTTGAGCGTAATACTGTTCGTATAAATCAGCAGTCTGTACGTTGTTCGAAACTCAATGGATTTTCAAATATATTTTCGTAACGACGCAAACACTCGGACTTACGAAGGTAAATCGCGATTAGAAATTTCGTTCCTATACGTAATATATTTTATTTTCTTTTTTTTTTTTAATCTTTAATATTTTTTGAAGTAATTTTCTTTTTTTTATCCTTCATTTCATTCATTCCTCGATAATATAAAAAAAAAAATAGTCGTCGGATCGTTCAAGTCGATTCTTTCGTCGTAACAATTGACGAGGACGATAAAAAATTTATTTCATGCGAGTGTCAAAAAACTACGATTTTTGTTCAAAACGATTAAACAAAATGATTAAGTAATGACGATTATAAAAAATGAAAAGAGTACTCGAGAAAAGGTCGAATACGAGATACGAGCTCTTTTGTATTGGGATAGTTCATCAAAAATTCAAAGGTTGCACGAAGATCAAACGATACCAAGAGATACGTGCGACGAAAAAACTAAGAAGAAGAAGAAACAAAAGAGAAAGAGAGAAAGATAAGAGAGGAAAAGAAAAGAAAAGAGAATAGGCATCGATTTCCGATTAAGGCCGTAGCCGACGAGCGGCCTTAGACATTTCCTATTCCGCGTTCGTGCGAGCGCCGATTCGAATTCACGAATCAGGATTTCCTTCGAGATTTCCACGATTTTGTCCGAAGGTTTTATGAGTCTCGGATTCGCTTCCATATTCCGTCGATCGGTCAACGATCGAAGGTCGTCTTACTATACATTGTCAAATCCTCTTTTCTCTTTTATCTTTCTCCATTGTCATCAAAAATATTGTTAAACCATGCAAACGAAACGGCAGTTTCATTCGAATATATTTTCCATATTAATCTAAAACCTTGGAATTGTTTCAGTTCGGAATCTATTATAAAAAAAAAAAAAAACTAATCGATCTTTACGTATATTTATGGTAGCTAATAATAAAAAAAAGAGAGTAAAAAAAAAAGAAAAAGAGAGAAGAAAAGATCGACTTATCTCTTCGAAACGTCGAACACTTTTATTACAGTACTCGTAACTATCTATCTATCTATCTATCCATTAATCTATCTATCCAGTAACTCTACGTAAAAATTTTTCTTCAACTTCCAATCTTAGCCGTTGGAAAATATTCGAATATGCATTTACGATCTTATATATCTATACATCAGGATATCTAAAAAAATTTTCGGACTAGTATACAAAGGTTAAAAAAAAAGGAAATAAGACGAAGAAAAGAAAAGAAAAGAAATAAAAGAAGAAAAATAGGTTGTACTATGGCGGATAGATATAGAAGGTTAACTTAAGAGCCACGAATAGGAACACGATTGTACGACGACGTGGTAAGCGTGAACGCAGACAGACGGTTTCTGGCACTTTAGAAGGAGGATTTACGTCCTTCGGTCGAGACGTAAACAATGCGTGAGAGTCGGCGATAAATCCGCAGGGGTTCCCTCGTGCCATAAGTTATCTAGGTCTAGGAAATAGCCGTTCACCATACTCTATCGTTGGACATTACATGGCCCGAATTACCTTCGTCGCCGCGATATTACGCCGGAGACGAATTGTTCTTAGATGATAATAAACGATACACTGGTAATTCTTTTTTTTTTTTTTCTTAAGAATTTTAAAGCCGTTCTCTCGATAGATATTAGCAAAAGGGAAGAGAGAACAAAAATCGTACCTCGTGTAGCAGCAGCAAGTACTAATCGTTAAATTCTATCGGAAAGGGATGCGTAACCGTGATATTTGCGCGTTCACCCCACTATTATTTCGCACTGTTCATCGTTAATAACTGATAACGCAAAGTGAAATATGTTTCCGTGGGTTACAATCTTTTTTTTAATATTCCTTCTTATACCTCTTCTTCTCCCTTTTTTTCTTTTTTTTTTCTTTTTTCTTCATTCCTAATAGAAACGATACGAGACGTTCAATGGTCGATATAATACCATGATTATTCTCAAAGAAATTACCATCCTTTTTTATCAGAGAATTTCTTTAACGAATTGCTAATACATACATACTGGTTTATCGTATTTCGATAACAAAAATATTTCTTACGATACGCTGCCGAAACGTGTCAGTTTATTTTTCTGTGTATCATTGACGTTCACGCGAGACAAGGTCGAAACGCACAAACGTCAATAACGATATATCATCTCGTCCCTTATATCGTCGGCGATCACGTTTAAAAAGTTAAATGGTCTACGACCTTTCAGTAATTGTCTCTCATTGACGCGTTACTACCTAATTGAGCGCTTTGTCGGATATTACGTACTTACATACAATGCCGTGCTTTCTGAATCTCTCGAGTAACAATCCCCGATTTCCATTTAACTTGTCCTTTTCTTTTTCTTTTTCTTTATATTTTTTAATTTTCTTTCCTCGGACAAGAAATTAATATTTATCGTGTATAATAAATAGAAAAAAATGTAATTTCAACTGACCTATCAATAATTCATATAATACTTGAATTATTTTCTTATCAATGAACGCATATAATTATTTTATATCTTAATTCATATCGAATAAATAACAACACTAATGAAGATAACGAAAAGAAAAAGAAAGAAAAAAGATTGTAAACCGACCGATAAACATTTCACTTTCAATTAGATATCTCGCTCGTTGTAAAGTAGAATTATGTTATTATTATTATTATTATTATTATTATTATTATTATTATTATTATTATTATTATTATTATTATTATTATTATGCTTCATCGACTTGCAAACAGTTATGATGTAAGTTTGCTTTATGTAATAAAAGAAAAGAAATGTTATATTAATGATTTCTTAGAAATATAAAAAAAAATATATATATATAAAATTGAAGGAAAAAATTTCAAAAAAAAAAGAAAAAAAGAAAAGAGCGAGCGTTGCAAGGCGAAACCTTTTTTTCGCGATCACGCAGGTGATGATAAAGAAAGAGCCGACGGTTGGTACGACAACGAGTGACGGAAGACGGAGGAGAGTGTGCCTTTTGCGTTTTCCGCGACATATACATAATAGGTCGGGGCATAAATAAATTATACTGAGTAACGATAAAACGCGTTTAATTTATTTTAACTGCGCCATATAACGCGGCCATATAAATTTCGTTTCGCTGACAAGTTGCTTCCAACTTGTAAGTGTTCTTTCTCTCTCTCTCTCTCTCTCTCTCTCTCTTTCTCTCTCTCTCTCTCTCTCTCTCTCTCTTTCTCTCTCTCTCTCTCTCTCTCTCTCTCTCTCTCTCTCTCTCTCTCTATCTTTCTGTTTTCTGCACAATTTTTTAATCGTCGGCAATGTAACTTTATTTTCTTCCTATTCACCTCTGTCCTTCCCGGGAAATAAATTTTTCAGAGTAAATAATATGTCTACCGTGGATTTCGTGTTTTTTAATTTTTATTTTCAATAATTATCTCGAGTATGGAGTATAAGAAGAAGAAGAAGAAGAAAAAGGAAAGAAATCTCGATGATTGCTGAACGATTACGTTAACTCGTTGCGAAAAACAGAAAGTGGAAGAAGTACTTACTTTACCTTAGGTATAATTCGCGTATTTTACTAAAGTTAATTAGTTTAACGATCATAATGATACCCACTCCTGATAGAGAATTCTAGAGAATGCTTGTTCCGCGTTAACGACAGCCGTGTTGTTTTATTATTACCCAGATACGTTTCACGATCGATAAAACGAAAGCATTGGATTTACGGAAAATAAACAATGGCGTTTTACAAGTCGAAAGCAACGGCCAGCTTTATTCTTTTTTTTCTTTTCCTGTTTTTTTCTTTTTTTTTTTTTTTTAAAGGACAATGGCTACACGTCGAAGAGAAATTTTGTGCCGAGCTTGCCTCGATGGGAAAAGAAAGAGTTAACTCAAGGGATAAAAATCCTTTAACCTAGGGAAGCCCTTTTTTTACATACCCTGTAAATAAGAGACTTTCACCCAACCCTTTTAACCGAAAGTCATGTTCGCATCAGCGACCTATCCATAAATACACTTTCACTACTTCCTAAACGCTTTTCTGGCCCTTGATCCTTTTTTCATTTCTTTTTACGCAATTTCACAAGAGATTTCACTTTCTTCTTCTTTTTTTCTTTTCTTTTTCTCTTGGTTCCCATAAAAAGTACCGTGCCATGAGGATTCTAAGAAATATGACGTAGATAGGATACATTCCAATCGGTTTGAGTACCATCGCCGTTTTATTTAATAATTAATTTAGAACGTTCGATTAATATTATCGCCATTAAATGTGGAAAAGTATATCGATGGACAGTAATAAGATTGCGTGATACTCAATTAATAATATTATGCAAGAGAACGGAAGAGAGAGAGAGAGAGAGAGAGAGAGAGAGAGAGAGAGAGAGAGAGAGAGAGAGAGAGAGAGAGAGAGAGAGATTGTTAACGAAATGAACGAAAAATCGAATGATATTAAATAATATTTTATTGGTCAATCCATGTGGATATTTCTAATGAGAAATTTAGATATAAACGAAACACGACCCTTTATAGAAAATATTGATTAATTATACAAGGTTATCGTTATTTACGTACATACACAAATTTTCAGTAAACTCACGTTTCTCTTTTCAGATTACTCGAGGTACAACCAAGTCGTCGGTTTCTGATTTTCGCGCATTGTGGTGAGTAAAATTTTCTAACAGTCCAAGATATTATTGCGTTAATAATACCGAAAGTGGATCGTCGAGAGAAAACGTTATCCGTCGGAAGTGACTTACATCGAGTGTAACAGATTCCTCAGCATTTATGATAGAATAAAATGGTCGTGCGTCAAAGAAATAGGTTAAATTCGCAAGAAATTGGCCATAATACGGTAGTAAACTACTCTAGTAATTTTCCTCCAATGTGGCTATCGGCTTTCCAACCGGCAAAACTACGAGAACGAACGCGTGAAAGAAAATCATATAATATTTATCATCTTCCGAATGTTCTCAGATCCCGTTGCGATTTAAATTGACGGTATAAGAACGACGAATGTTCAATGACCAATGTCGTTTATTTCACCCTATTATCGGCATCGGCACGCGAGATTGTCGTAATATTAAAAGAAGTAACGAATCGAACGTAAAATCAAAAAATAAAGAGAGATTAAAGAAAAAAGGGGACATAAGAAATGAGAATATTTTCTTAATGAGAAGCAACCTTTAAGAACTTTTATTTTCTTTATATCGTCGGAATTGTATTAAATACGGTAATATATACACACAATCTATACTATATATCTATATTTTTTTCTAACAACGAATCTAATTATACTAATTGTATAAAATTTCTCTCTCTCTCTCTCTCTCTCTCTCTTTCTCTTTCTTTTTCTTTTTCTTTCTCTTTCAAGAAAACGTGCTACGTACGTTAAGTAAGAAGACATCACGTTGGAAATAAATTCTCTTCATTTCATTGACAAGCTCCGTAAACGTCTATAACCCTGATTACTCAGTTAGATGTAAAGCGTTAAAAAAAAAAAAAAGAAAAAAAAGAAATACCAAGCGCAATATAAAATTTATTACTTCCTTAAAAGGGCAGTTCATAAAAGGGTTATAAGGAGAATGGGGGAGGTAAAAAGTACGCGGCATTATAAATTCACTCCTCCTTCGAATAATTTAACAAACGACGTTGCCGAGAATGCGATGGCGGCCGTGGTGAACATAGGAAAGGTGGCAATAGTGGTGATGGTGGTGGTGGTGGTGGCGGAGACGGCGGCTACCTTCGAAACACAAACCAAGAACGCGGTACTTTGCACTTTGCGACACACCCTGTGCCGTTAATTCGTTACTTTACTTCACCCTTTACCGTGAGCAGCCACGATTTTCGCGGCAATTTATAGTAGCCGATATCGTCGATGACCATTTGTATTCGCGAACGAGCCGACCCTCTCCCTCTCCCTCTCTCAATCTCCCTCTTTCTCGCTCTCTCTCCCCCTTTTTTCTATCTCTCCCTCTTTCTCCATTTCAATCCCTTCTTCTTTCTCTCTTTTCTTATACCATTTATTTTTTTTTTCTCTTCATCATTTCTTTTTCTTTATTTTTATTTTTATTTTTTACTTCTTTCCTTCCTCTTTACTTTCGTTCTTTCTCGCAGGCGATCTCGAAAGGCAAAAAATGTCCAATGACTATCTCCTCGACTTCGAACGAACACACTCGCGCCCCGACAACGCGATCCGGTACACCTTTTTATGGTTCGCTCGACGCGCGCATGCACTCAGTGCTTCGCCTCAAGCTCGATTCCTATCTCTTGTGTCGCACGC
>OU426995.1:2618875-2623875 GCA_911387935.1 Dolichovespula saxonica | reverse complement strand
TGTTATTGTTTTTTTTTATTTGTAAATCGACTCACCTTGCAACGACCACTGACACTCGTATTAATTTTTCAAGGATACGAATAAACGGTGAGATTGCGACGATAAAACAACACTAGTTCGTTCATTCACGAGTAAAACCAAACTAAATAACTTTAACAAGTTTCTACGTAAGGACGAGAAAACATATTCGTACCTATCCCTTCTCCGACTAATTTTTTCTTTTTCCCCAACTTTCTAAACTTTTACCCTTTTTATAGATGGAGGGGAAGAGTTTCTCGCTTTCTCCAACCCTTTTTCTCAATTTTACCTACGAGCGACCTTTTTACCCCTTTAAAGAAGGTAACTATAGAACGAACTTTCTCTTTCAATCATATTTTTGTCCGTTCGTGTCGTTAGAACAAGTTTCTTTTCTTTTCTTTTTATTTTTCCTTTCTTTCTTTTTTTTTTTCGTAAACGTCACCAAAAGAAAAGTCCAAAATTCTACCCACGATACATCCCAACGAATTTTCGAATTCTTTCACAACGTCCATCAGTTTTCCGTTCACATTGTCTCTGTATACTCTCCAAAAATAAAAAATGAACTATTATCGCAGAGTGTAACGTGAATTACACTAAGGCGCACAGTAACGAATCGCAGACCCATTCGAATTGGTCACGTCGGTAAGGAGAGTGCGATAGTCGGTACGATGATTATTATTTGTATGTTTATTCAATCGGACAATCTTGCTTTTCTATGTCGTTCAATCCCGGGAAACTATTTCTTTTGCCGTCTATTAAAACATATAACGTCGGGATTGAGTGAGTATCGTATACGTACTGTATCTCTCTATGTTCATTCTAACGAGCAACGAGGACTACTATGCGTTCTCTTACCCTAACTTTCTTTACGAGTAATGGTATGACGTAAGAACGATTAGGATTACGTAATCGTAGGTCGAAGATTAGATTATGGCTATCATGGAACCCGAGCGAATCTCTAACAGTCTGCTATAACCACACCGAGAATCATTCTGATTCGTCAACGTGCAGAGCTTGTGGATCGAGTTCGCCTTGGTAAAACGTTCAAAACGCACGACAGCGTTTCTCAAATCAATTTTTAAAGTATTCGCAGTGGGTGTGTTAAAACGATTGAAGCAGAGAACCTTTCAATTTAACGTAGAGTTTATTCAGATATCCATCATCATTAATTACTTATGTGCCTCGCTGATGTGAGCGGCGTATTTAATCATCTACGTACATACGTCGATATTCGTTACAATCGTCGTTTGATAAGAATTAATTCATGTCCATGTTTAGTTTGGCTGATAGGAGATAGGTCACGTGAACGCAAAAATAATAATATTATCACGCATAAGCTCTCTTATAAAAAGTACTTACTTACATTGTAATCATAATTGAAAACTTTCGATTTTTTTTATACGTAACTCGAAGCTGATGGAAGGACAATCGGAATTGTTTCGACGTGAATGGGAAATCGTTGATATTACATTCGTTCAGAAGAGAAATGAATACATTGGATTATCGGATTTAAACCTAATTACAATGTTTAATCTGTTCTTATATAAACTATCACAATCGTTCCCTATAAAACGTCTATTCTCTAATAACGCAATCGGTCTTAACGTCTAATTGCGCACAAATCATTATAGAAGCGTTCTATCGAAGATGTTCGAACGATTACGAAGAGACAATATGGATGATGCGGATGAGGAAGATCTAAGCGACGAGAGTGAGATCCATCGTAGACCGGTGTAGCCTCCTGTTACGTATACTGAAGGTATACCGGACAGGAATACACTCAGGATACATTCAGTATACGTACAGGGGGTTCCACATACTTCATCGAGACTTCATCGAGACTTCATTGAAGATTGGAAGATGTTCGCCGATCGAATCCAAGGTCGTTTTGGTACTGCTGTCGTGTATTAAACGGATATAATGATATCTCTTACTCTAAAAGCTGCCGATCACCGTTAAAGGACGGCCCTGATTCTCTTTTAACTTATCTTTCTGAATTACGACGAAGACAGCTTTATCGTTCTTCAAAGTTGAATGCTTGTCAGGTAAGTGTCGTCCTCTTCGTTCGTAATTTAATCTCGTTCGGACGATTCTTGGTACATGCGCGATTACTTTCTGGGTCACCTGTAAATAAAAAAAAAGGAAAACAAACAGTCGTTGTCTTTATCGTAGATACAATAAGTTGGAAAGAAAGTGAAAGAAAGAAAAAGAAAAAAAGAAAAGAAAAGAAAAATAAAGGAATTTAGGAAAAAAAATAAAAATAAAAATAAAAATAAAAATAAAATTAAAATTAAAAGAAAAAAAAAAGAAATAAAATTGGTTCGGATCTTTGATCGAGTAACGATAAAATTTTCCGAGGATAAAACGAATACGTCCGCGTAACAGAATGAGGACACCCAACCAACGTGCAGCAATGTCGGGCCGGTTGCCTGCTATTTGGGGGATCGCGAGTGGTCGTTCCCACGAAATACTACGAGTTAGCTTGAGGTAAGAGAGCCGATCGATACTGGCACACGTATCGGTGACGCGGCTCGTTGCACGTCCGAGCGCTTAGGCCCTCTCTACTCGAAATTCTAAGGGAAACGAGGGATAATCGATCGATAGAGAAAGGGGTAGAGTGGGGAAGGGGAAAGAGAAAAAGAGAGAGAGAATATATCTATTGAAAGTTACCTACATACGGCGAGAGAGCTGACTGACTGATTGATCTGACGTGTGGTCGTCCGTTCCATTATTTCGCAGACGTTCTCGATAGTTCGTTCCATTGTGTATTGGCGTCAAAAGTTGAGGAACCTTTTGAGATAGCTTCCTCACGCGCCAAACTATTGCGTTTTTTTTCCTCCCTTCCAAGAAAATCCAACGAGGTAGGAAGTTGGATGATTATAAGATGAATCGAGTCGAGCCAAGCCAAGCCGAGCCGAGCCGAGCAGCATACCTCGAACGACGTTCACGGTGGATGTGCCGCGACTCCATTCGCGAACTGCTGCAAGATCAGCGGTAGCAGTAGAGGCAGAGGCAACGATGGTGGCGGTGGTGGCAGGAAGGAGACGAGTCATCAAAGTGAGAGAGAGAGAGAGAAACAAAGAGCGAAAGAGTGTACAAAAGAGAGACAGAGAATGTATAAGAGAGAGAGAGAGAAACAAAGAGCGAAAGAGTGCACAAAAGAGAGACAGAGAATGTATAAGAGAGAGAGAGAGAGAGAGAGAGAGAGAGAGAGAGAGAGAGAGAGAGAGAGAGTGGAGAGAGAGTGGAGAGAAGAAAGAGGAAGCAGCCGATCCCGAAGAGGACTCGTCGCGCTAGCTCGAACCGTGACGCGTCTCGCGTTCGACTGTCGGCGTCTGGCAGCGTCGCGGCGCCCGAGGCGGCGTCACGATGATATCGAAGGCTCTCTCCTGTCCGTCCTCTGTCTCTCCTCGTGTCCTTCGCGGTTTTCTCCTCCGCCACCACCACCACCACCATCACCACCACGACCACCACCACTACTACTACGACTACTACTACTACTACTACTACTACTACTACTACTACTACTACTACTACTACTACTACTACCTACTACTACTACTACTATTACTACCAATACCGAGATTTCATCCTCCGAGAAGACCCTCGTCCTCCTTCTCCCGGGAACAACTCGACGAAGACTACGAGGAAAACGAATGTTCCTGTGAGCTCCCTGTAAACGTACGGGAGAAAGAGGGAGAGAGAGAGAGAGAGAGAGAGAGAGAGAGAGAGAGAGAGAGAGAGAGAGAGAATAAGAAAGAAAAAGAGGGAGATGTTCGGTACCGGGCTGCGCTTACGACGCCGACGCTCGTCGTCGTCCTTTGCGCTCGCGTGTCCACACACATATACACGCAAAAGAGTATAGATGCCTATACAGTGGAATTATATCGAGTTGGGGTGGAAAATCTAAGGGAGGGGCGGCTCTTGACAACGCGCAGGGTCGAGCTACCCCTCTCTCTATCTCTCTCTCTCTCTCTCTCTCTCTCTCTCTCTCTCTCTCTCTCTCTCTCTCTCTCTCTCTCTCTCTCTCTCTCTCTCTTTTCGTTTTACTACCCCAGGTTACCGTCTCCCTCCGTCCTGGACGATTTGAGTGGAAAACGTGCGCGCGACACCTCCACCACCACAGCTACCACCACCACTACCACCAGCTGTTCGCTACCCCTGGATATAGCGTACACTGGCGCCACCATGCGGCCTTTTATGGCAAATGCTTCGTCCCCTGGCCACTGACTCTCTCTCTCTCTCTCTCTCTCTCTCTCTCTCTCTCTCTCTCTCTTTCTTTTTGCTCTCACTGTCCGATGTCATTCCTCCTCTTCGTCTCCTATTTTTTCCCTCTTTGTTCTGCATTGCACGAGACACAGACTCTCCCTCTCGACGATTCGATTCGCATTCGCCCATGTAACTCGACGCCAAGGAGAATTATTAATTCGTGCGGCAGCCTTGCTTTTGCCTGCACTTCGACGACCACGCGGAGACATTTGCTGCTTCGTTTCTCTTCTATCTGTGGACAAGAATAGACTAGAAGTCGAATTTGCTTTCTTTTTCTTACTTCTCTTTTCTCTTTCTTTCGTTTGTTCCGTCCTTTATTTGTTTATTTTTTTACCTTTCTTAACATTTACTTGCACTATCCGCACTCAGCATATCATTCGAGAAACGAATAATTGGAGAAATGTATAATTCGAATATCATACCCTGGCGATTGTTTTTAAATTTTTACTTGTCCTATTAGAAGCAATTCGTTAACTTGAAAGTCAAAAAAAAAAATTGAAAGCAAATTATACTCGAACGATATCGATCGAAGGACAATTCGTACGATGATGCTTAATACGTTGAATGTATGATTTTCGTCTGGATATGTTCGATCTATGTACATTCTTCATTGTCGTATCATTGTCCATACCTATCACGAATCACGCGACAAAATTTAGGCGCCAGCCTAAAGTGCAAGTGGGAAGAAGCGTGCCGCTCGTGGCATTGCTCGA
>OU426995.1:2596375-2613875 GCA_911387935.1 Dolichovespula saxonica | reverse complement strand
TTCACTATTTTCAAAGTCGAAAAAGAGGGGAAGGAAAAAAGAAAGAAAGAAAAGAGTAAACTCCTACTACCTTCGTAGTAAATCCTTTATTTCCAAAGGACCACGTCCTTGGTATCCACGTAGGTAGTTACTTACCTACGCTTTGGATTTAGGGAGTGGTCGTTGTTATCGCGAAGAAAGCCTAAGGTGCTTTCACGATGTTTCCACGGAGCACCGCCGTTTATATATTATTGCGTGACCGGAACGATCTTTAGTCTCGAGATGGAACCGTTCTCGAAGTTCGAGAGTCCAAACTGGTATAATGTTGAAGCAAAACAAAAGCACTCTCTCTCTCTCTCTCGGATAGTTTATGCGAAACAATTTCAATGTCTTCCATAAAGAGGGAGCGAGAGAGAGAGAGAGAGAACTTCTTGTTCCTCGAAGTTCATCGAATATCGACCACCCATCGCGAGACTTGCTAGTCGCGTTCTTTTAATTAATGACTTTTTACGACGTCTCCTTCATCTAAAGACTCTTAACGATCGTCGTCGTTACCTTTGCGGAAAAGATACTTATGCATGGAGAGAGAGAGAGAGAGAGAGAGAGAAATGTAAAATGAAAGGAAAGCAAATGGAAATCTTACCTACGTACTTATGCTCGCGGCAAATACTCTTGAATGCAGCTCGCTCTTGATACCAATTTTATTCGATTTCTTTCGTCGAGCGAATACTTTTCGTCGATATAAAGAGGAAACTAAATAGGCATTCGATATCCGGCGATAACTACCCTTGTAGGGTAGAGGGGATTTTTAAAAATTTCAATCTACGGCATCTTCGGCTTAATACTATACGTTTACTATGGAAAATATAGATATAAAAGAATGAGAGTACGTAGAAGAGACGCAAGTATGTCGTAAGAGGGTAAGGATTATATACGCGTAAGCATTTTTCTTCCTGCAATTTAAACTCTCTCTCTCTCTCTCTCTCTCTCTCTCTCTCTCTCTCTCTCTCTCTCTCTCTCTCTCTCTTTCTTTCTCTTTCTCTCTCTTTCCCTTCTTTCTTTTTTCATCGAGCAAATAAGGCGAGACTCGGAGCACTGAAATAACTCGAACGTTGTAAAGTAACAAGGGCGGATTTAAGCATCGAGTTAATAACGAAATTAAAAAAGGGAAGCCGGATCGAAACCGGTGTGGGGTGCGTGCGTACCACCACCATCACCCTTTCACCCCCTTCCTTCCACCTTCACACACCATACTACCAGTACAGACATCACCACCAGAACCATTACTTCTTTTCTTTCGCGATTCTGACCCAGGTAACACGTTCTACGAGTTTACAGCATCGAGTAATGCCGTCGGCCTCGCCGCAATAATATTTATGGTTCACCGCAAGATTATAATATCTTATTTCGCGTGACGTGCTCCAACGTATCCGGTTCTCTCTCTCTCTCTCTCTCTCTCTCTCTCTCTCTCTCTCTCTCTCTCTCTCTCTCCCTCTTTCTCGTCGTGTCCTCGTGCGTGGGCGCGCATCGAGCACTACGAAATGCTTCAAATTTACTCTACATTTTATATTGAATGTCATCCTTGCGGCTAACACTTATGGTTAGACGTCACCCGGATGTATCGATTCGTAGCTCTTGGTATCTTCCTTATTATTCGTCCTTCAAAAGTTGGATGATAATATCGAATAGAGAAAAAGAGAAAAATAGTTGGGAAAAGAGTCGCAGTTCTGAAGAAATATTTTAGAGAGAGAGAGAGAGAGAGAGAGAGAGAGGAGAAGAGAGTTCTGAAAGCGCCGACAACGATCCAGCAACGGCAGCACTCTCGTCCTCTTCGCAAAGCTCTTGGATAGTCGCGCATACCGTAGGATAGCCGTGGAAATGAACGCTCTTGGATTAGGCCGTTATTTACGAGCAACGTGAATCACGGGGACGCTAAGATAGAGCTAATGCTCTAAGCACGGACCACCATATACGCGATATTGTATGCATAATGTATGTCTAATATCCATAAGATTAGATAGTTGCTACCTATAGCGCATTCGATTGACTATCGGATACATTCTTTTTTCTTTTCTTCTTTTTTGTTTTCTGTTTTTTTTTATGGACTCTTATCGCTTCGCTGTATCTAAAATTAAATGTCAGTTTATTACATTATGGCTAATTTCTCAGTCGGTTAATTTTCCTATTCTGACCCGTTTTTCTGTCCCCCTTTTTTTCCTTCTTTCTTATAAATACTCAAGTCAATGAAATATATCTACGTTCTGTGTATAAAGTTAGGACGATCACGTAATTAAGAGAGAAACGTTTACTCAGCGTTACATATTCCTTTGAGACATTTCACTCTCCGTAAAGATCTCAGCTTTCATTCGCTCGGTATTTTAATGTGATATGATATTACGTAACTTTTACCCACACAGACACACACACACACACACACACACACACACACAAAATGAAGAATATAAAGGTCCCGGTCGTTTCTTTCCTACGATTTGTAAGTACGAGAGGAGGCATATAAACGAAAGAAATGGGGAAAAATGTAAATCCGTAAATTATTGCCTTTTATTATTCTTACATATATTCCAAGGTAGAAGAATTTCGGTGTCATACATTTTACAAATAAATAAAAACGTATATATAATGAATAGATAACATATTTTTGTTTTTCCCATAATTTTACTATATGACTATACAACTCACGATGGGTTTACTTTATTTTTTATTCCGAGGACGATCAGCTGTCCTTTAATACGAAAAGCTAGCGCACACCGTGCGGCTTCGTTATAGCATTTCCTCGTTCCTAACCATCATATATATCTCCCTTTTTGTCGTTTTCCCCCCTTGCGTCCTCATCGAAAGAGCACACGCGGTACGCTTCGCACGCTCTTCCACTTATAACATTTCTCTCTCTCTCTCTCTCTCTCTCTTTCCTCTTTCTCTTTCTCTTTCTCTTTCTCTTTCTCTTTCTCTTTCTCTTTCTCTTTCTCTCTCCATACCCAATAAAACTTCCTCGTGCTACGAGTGGTGGGGAATGTCTACTATACCCTGGACTACACTCGGTTTCATGGGATGGTCACCGGGAATGGTCCATCCCCCGACACCTATACCCTCGTCTTTATTTCCACCGGCTCTCTATGACTTCCTCCGCATCCAAGCACTCTCTCTCTCTCTCTCTCTCTCTCTCTCTCTCTTTCTCTCACTCTTTCCCTCCCTCCCTCCCTCCCTCGCTGTCTCCTTTCCTCTCACCCTCTGTCCCACCCTTTCACGTATATCTTTTGGTCCACCTCTTTCGGCCACTCACGTTTCCAAGCCACGACAATATAGATAGTAATGCATGTTCGAGGTCCTGATCACGATTATCGTCGGATATCGCTGTATGAAAAGTCCGCTTTCGAACTGTGAGCTCTGTTAATGAATATTATTGTTCTCTCGCTTATCTCTCTCTCTCTCTCTCTCTCTCTCTCTTTCTCTCTCTCTCTCTATCTATCTATCTATCTCTATCTATCTATCTATCTATCTATCTATCTCTCTGTCTCTCTCTCTTTTATTTTTCGGACTAACAAGAATAGGTACCTATGTACGTATCTACGCACAAATACAAAGAGAACGATGTAGGAATTACGATGAGGGTCTCTTCGAGCGTGCACTTTACAGATTATTGTAAGTTGTACCTATAGAGAAAGGACCTCAGGAAATATCGAGGGAGGTTGTATCTTGCTAATGGATATTATCGCTTCTCTCTCTCTCTCTCTCTCTATATATATATATATATATATATATATATATATATATATATATATATATATATATATATATATATATCGCCTTCTCTCTTTAAGAATCTTCTTATTCCGAAAGACAAAAGCGAGAAGGTATTCTCGTGAGGCGTCGCATAAACGTTACCACGATGGTCGTGAAATGCCGATGAATAGAATCGCACCTACTCTGAAAAGTATTTTTCTAATAATTCCTGTCGTCTTTTCTCTCTCTCTCTCTCTCTCTTTCGCTCTCTATCTCTCTCTTTCTCTTGTTCAACGTTATTACAACGTATCTATGTTATCTGAAAAGGAGGCCGATCTTCGATAAAGTAGTTGCTACATATTCACAGCCTTTCGAGCGACGGTAAGAGAGTGAAAGAGATAGAAAAAAAGCAAAGGCGATTGCCGAGAAGAAATCTGGTTGGGAGAAAAGAGAGAAAGAAAGAAAGAGAGAAAAAGAGAGAGAGAGAGAGAGAGAGAGAGAGAGAGAGAGAGAGAGAGAGTGGGTAGTGTCGAGAGAAAAAAGGAGCTATGATAAAGTTCTTAAAATACTAGTAGGTTAGTCCCGATCGAGAAGGCGGCCGCTAGTAGATGGCCGATGTTAATATAACTTTTTATCCGTTACTTAATTACGGACTGCTGATAGCAGAGAATCCGGAAAGAAATAAGAGAGGTTATCCCCTCTCATTCTCTTCATCTTTTTTCTTTCACCTTTCCCTCCACTCGAGGTAAATAGTTACGTGCTTCTAAAAAAGAAAAAAGAAAAAAAGAAAGAAAAAAGTGGGCTCTCGTCCTTTCCCTAATGGTATTTTCTTTTTAGCTCCTTCCTACGTAAATACGACGTTCGTTGGAACCATCTTCTCCCCTCCCTCCTCCCCTCCCTCCTCCCCCTCTCCCTCTTCTTCTACCGAGACACGCTAATAATCTTCAATTTCTTCTCATCCTCGAACCTCTTAATCTGCTTGGTTAATTTCAGTTCGCAATTAGTGTTAGAGACAAGCGCTCAAGTAATGTTCGCACGGACGATTGTGCACTTTATTCTTTTCTCCTTTTCTTATTTCTTTCCTGTCTTTTTCTCTTTTTTATTCTTGTACATATATAATGAGTAATTTTTGGACATACATCGAATATATGACGTTATATCGTTTATGAATCATTCGATACATTTGTTTAGATCTCCGCGGAAATTATATTCGTAGTAAACCAGATGGCATAATATTAAAAGAATATCGATATTGACGATCATAGTTCATCCAGTAACGTGACATAGTCGTCCTTTTTTCATTGTTTTGCTTTTTTCTTTTTTTTCTCTTTTTTTTTTTTTTTTTTTGTTTGCAGAAGGACTTTTGAACGGAACGAACGAACGAACGTTCCCTCGCCTTTATTATTCCTCCGGTTTGTTTCGAAATCATACGATAGCTACGCGTATCCTCGTTCTTCCCTCCCCCGCAGTGCTGTCCCGCGGGAAGAAAAATTGTATAACTTCATAAACGTACGGCTCGCGCAAACGCGTGGGAGTCTAAAGGGAATCATATCCGGACCCGATCTCGTGGACCCAGGGGTAAAAGAATTCACTCGCTACTTGAGACTCGTAAAAACAATTTCGTTCGGTAAAAAGGAGGGAACGCGATGTCTCTCGCGGTCCGCCCGGTAAAAAGGGAAGCCGCGACCGGTCATCAACTTCAGATTTTAATTAAAGCAGGAAGAAGAGGACGACTCGAATTGGAACGCCGGATTCTTTTTTTCGTCGGGATCGAGGAACGATCGTTATTGCCTGCTTCTTCCCCCCTTTTCGTTCTTCTCAGGTCTCTCACTCTTCTCTCTCTCTCTCTCTCTCTCTCTCTCTCTCTCTCTCTCTCTCTTTCTCTTTCATCTTCGCTCGATATCTCTTTTGCTCGCTTTGCCTACACCGACAGAAATATTCGCGAAGAGCTCCGCCTCGTTCGGCCATCATGCTTTCAGCCAGCAACACCGATTATTAGGTATCGTAATGCGTATTTTCTTAAGCGCGACGCTGATTTTTCAAAATTCCACGAGCGAATTAATGTTATTAATTTATCGGAGACCGAAATGGTCGATATCAAGATATCGACGAGCCGTACACGGTTCGCGAGAGGAAAGATACGTTTTATACTAATAGTTTCCGATCTACCAAGGAAAGTATCGTTAATTTACATTTTATCTCGGTTCGAAGTTTCTATCGTTGCGACATTACTCTATGCGACGTTTACTTACGATAGGACCATATCGATATTAATTATCGACAATAATCCATTGATCGAAAATATACATAAAACTAATGCGAGTAGCTCTCGCCATTTCTGAATCTATTATTGGGGGATGAAATAACCGACAAGTTTCAACCTTCAAAAGTAAGTAACTAATTAACTACGTTATTTCTCGATAACACGCGAGAGGATATCTCGTTTGGAACAACATAGATCGTATATTTTAATTTTTTTATTATATATTTATTTTTCTTTTTTTTTCCTTCTTCTTCTTCTTATTTCTTTCTTTTTCAGACTCCCCCGCCCTTTACGAAAACGACCATAATAAAGTACCAATAGCACACTTTGAACATTTCCTATGTTTAGGATCGCTACCCTAATTCATAATCTAATCCATAAATGTAACATCGTACGGCACCCCCTCGTTTTACTTCTTTTTCGGGGATATCGATCAGCATCCTGGGTCACGAAAGTATGATAAAAGCAAAAATATAAAGAGAGAGAGAGAGAGAGAGAGAGAGAGGGGGAGAAAAACAAGAAATGAACGTAATGCGCGCGCGCACGCAGGACTGGTTTCCGATGTCCTTTTTGCTGATTCATTTTGGCCGCCCACAAGCTCCCATAGGCGAGGATTATATTCTTCCTCTTTGCGAACCAACCGAATCGGCCATTCTCGTTCAGGAATCTCTGCTATCTCTGTCTCTGTCTCTCTCTCTCTCTCTCTCTCTCTCTCTCTCTCTCTCTCTCTCTCTCTCTCTCTTTCTTTGCGAAATTCTCCGCGCGCGATGCCGATTTGCATATTTGGGTAGGTTAAATCTAAAAACGACGCTCGCTATAGCCGACCGCCAAGATTGGGTAGACGCTAAATGAGTCCACGGCAATCTCGTTGCTCCGGGGAATCCGCGATCGGCTGGCGTACGGCAGTGTCGTAAAGATCGAACAATGTCGCACGGGCTCGCCCGAAAGCCGATAAAATCGTTGAATTTTCTTACACGCCGCCGTTCCAATCAACGAGATAGTCCGTCCGACTATTCCACCATGATACAGCTTATCGACCCTTTGCGTCTCGTTAACCATGAGATTATTGATTAATCTCACTCTGATAAGTGATTTTACCCGTCGAATGTTTCTTTGAATAATTTAAAACATTTCTCAAACTTGGTTGGGTAGTACACGGTACGATTCAAAAATTCATGGATCTTTGATGTAAGAAAATTTTATATAAAAACGCGACGTTATTCTCATCTTTTTTTCTTCGTCGAATGATTTATAATATAAGTCATTGTTAGACAGAGAGAGAGAAAGAGAGAGAGAGAGAGAGAGAGAGAGAGAGAGAATCATTTGTTAGGTTAATTCTCGTTAAACTGCAAGATTTTGACCAATACACTTTCCCAATTGATTTTTTACCATCGACGAGCAAAAGAGGATCCGTTAATAATTCGTTTCACGTACTTTAATGAATCGTCACCAATCTGTGATCGGAGAGAGAGGGCGGGGAAAGAGGGAGAGAGTGAAATCGTGAAGATCAACGTACTATGTACCGTAAAAGTACATGTGTAAAAGCCATGCTCAGAATTCACAGTCCTTTTTCTCACAAAACGTCCCCATTTCCACAATCCGCGTACCACGGCGAAAGCTTTATGGATTTTTACCAATTCAATCTTGTCGCGAGTTGGCTCGAACCGGCTAAGAGTACTCCCTTGTTATGGGCAATGCGATAGGAATTTTTACGGCCACTTTGTAACATCTCCCACGAATCGTCCAGTTTGTATTGCACTTCGCAATGAGCGTTTCTCTTTTTCAAGTAAAAAGGGAAAGAAAAAGAGATAGCCAGAGATAGCCAGAGAGAGAGAGAGAGAGAGAGAGAGAGAGAGAGAAACAGACGTACATAACCGTGAGAAGAGTCAAACGTGTATGGGTTTTGATATCGGTATCGAATTGTATTCACCTCCTCGAACGTTACCCTACGAACGTTTGTAAATGCGACATGACGGTGATATGATTCGATCTCTTTGCTATCGATAGTTAATATCGCAATAGGTGAATAACGTCGAGGGCGATTAAATAAGAAATTTTCTAACGGATAAAATCCCATATTCCTTTGATCGCTTACATACGCATAACAGATACGAATGATCGTTAAAATTATCTAAATAAATTCTCCGTATTGTTGGAAGTTTTTAAATATATATATATATATATATATATATATATATATATATATATATTATATATATATATATATATATATATAATATAATTCTCGTTGAAATTATCGTCATCGTAATTGTTCCCATTTAGTGTATCCAATGATCTATGTTTAGTCATATATATTCTTGCGTGTTTCTCGTGCAAAACGTTCACAATGCGCAAATGCATTTTGATTTTCATAGAAAAATCGATGGAAAAATTGGAATAAATTTAATATGTACAGGATCCCTGTACCAACAGCCATCCTCTCCATACCTCCGCCTCCCTATCCCCCCCGCCGCCACCACCCCTACCCCGTCTCATTCCTCATCGTTTCTCGAGGTCGTAGATTCGCATTAAATCGCTTTAACCAACGTGAAATTCTCATAGTTGGAATACTGGAACGGAGTAAACGACCGAGGCTCGTTGCACGATCCGTTTTCTCATCTAGCAAGAATTTCAGCGGCGAGGTGACCGACTATAAATGCCATTGAGAATTTACGACTGAGCTTCCTGACTTTCGACGGTCCTTCTTCAACCCCTCGTATCTTATACCACCGCTTCCTCTCTCTCTATCTCTCTCTCTCTCTCTCTCTCTCTCTCCCTCTCTCTCGAAATTCTAGTCCCGTGCCTGTCTCATTTATTTTCCTATTTGCAAGATCCTAATGACTTGAACATTTTCTTAACTGCAAAATTCCATATAATGAAATAAAGTATACCATAGAATGTGAACGTCTTATATCTAGTTTCCTGATTCGCTATTTCCTTCGTCGATTACGATGAGCGTGAAAGTCACTTTCGACATATGGTATTATAATTGTCGGATACGATAACGTCGGGATCGTCGAATTAAAAGTTTCAACGTCGAAACGAAGCATCGTTTCCCAACGTGCTGTCCGTCTTGCCACGTTTCAACGATCTCGAGAACGTCTGGCCACAGCTGCGAACGAAAGTTTCTCATTCCGTCGAGATTTCAAGGCACACACACATACACATGCGTTCGCACGCACACAGACACAGACAAGAATATACCTACTCTCTTCTTCTCGAGACTCGCAATGAAAAGTTTGCTCGTTATAAATTGAGGAAACATGGGTCCTGCTATCTCTAATTAATCCGATCGTAATTACAAGAAGATATTACTGGATCTCTTAATTTCGATCGGTCGTATAATAAGATATTTATAAAATAATTATCGACCGACAAATCTTTTTAAATTTGTACATTTTAAATGTTGCTTTAAGAAATTATTTTTAATAGTCAAATGATACGGAATATAAATATATATAAATATATATGTATGTATATATATATATATATATATATATATATATATATATATATATATATAGGTTCTTTTAATATTTTATGATGTTCTTTTATTATTTTAATAGGAAACAAAAGTATCGTAGTACCCTATTAGAACAACTGTTCTAATTAATATTCGAAATGTTGATATATATGACACCGAAGGAAGGAAATAGAAATAGAAATAGAAATAGAAATAGAAAAGGGAAGAAAAACATTGGGAGGAGTAAAAAATAAGCTCTCGAGGAAGTTTCAAACTAAACGAGTTCAGCTTCCACAGCTATACATTTTTATACATACACGAACAGATGCACCGTATATATGCAGCTGTATAGTCAGCCGTGAATCCGGGCGTAGGAACCTAAGGTAGAATCCCGCCGGCGGGATTCTCCATTTTCCATTCTCGGCGTGGCGATAGCAAAAGTTGAAAATCGTCGACCATTGCGAGCACCCTGTGCGCTTTTAACCAGGCTCCGACCTTTTCCTATTCGCACTGAGGTGCTACGCGGAACAACGAAACTACTGGCTCGTACAGGGCGTTTCATTTCATGCAATTTTGCTTTAACACGAGAAAGAAAACAAATTATACCATGGTCGACCGATATATTTATATATACATATTTTATTTGAAATTTTATCATCATATATTCGAGACATCGGTTGTTCAACGACGATGACATTTCAAGAATATTTCCATCGAGATAAAAAACAAAAAAGGAAACATTATAAGAATGAAATAAGTTTCATTCAGCCATAACGTAGACTCTAACAGCCGTCGATTATCTCGCTGTATATTAAAAAAAAAAAAAAAAAAAAAAAACAAAACGTATCGCATGTTACATTATTGATACGTACGAAATTCACAATGGAAAGTGTATTTTGTAGGGACGACGACGACGACGACGACGACGACGACGACGACGACAACGACAACGACGATAATCGAGGCCGAGGAAAACGACTTAAACGTTATCCGTAAGTCGGGACAACGCGAGGTTGATATTTTTAGAAAGCACGAAGTTACGCCCGTTAAGACGTGGTTACTACGTTCTACGTCCCTTAGCCATCTCGCTCGTATACACTCTAGACGCATTGTCCCAAGATAAAGCTCGGTGGTAGTGGTAAAGGCCATTATCGCCATTAAAGCCAACGATTTCATTGGATAAAATCACCCCGGGACAGATACAAGTGATGATATAGAATAATATACGAGTACGATTTTAATAAGGATAAATAGGTAATGAGGTCTACTTGCGATAAGTGCTTCTTCTATCTCCGAACCATATTTGTTCGCAAGTATTTTTTTCTTTCTTTTTTTTTTTCAACCGAGAATCCCATTACAATTCTCGTTTCGGAAGCAATATAAAAAAAAATGTGAAAAATTGATAACGTGTTTCGAAGGACACAACGAAAAGGGAAATTACGCTCGTTCCCCCTATTTTATCGACGGAGGTTAATATCGAAGAATACGTGAAATCTAAACCAATGAATGAAACGACCTGTATATCCTATGTACGTCTAGAAACTGATGGCGCGCGCGCGCACACACACACATTCATATATATATATATACACATGTACGTATCGGTGTATGAGTGTGGGTTAAAGATCTCGCTCGCGCGCAGATTCTATGTAAACGAAATGTACGCTCGAGTAAAAGGCAGGCAAACTCGGTACGGAGGCACCGACACACGCTTTTATGTATACCGCCTCAACGTAACCCGGTTCATTTCGCGTCCACTTTATATGCAGACCATCGCCCTTTTCTTTTTCTTTCTTTCTTTCTCTTTCCTTCTTTTCTGTCTTCCTTCCTTTCTTCTTTTCTTCCTTCCTTCCTTCCTTCCTTCCTTACTTCCTCCCTTCTTCATCTCACCCTTTCATTTACGCGTACCTACTCGCACCTTGCCGTACTTCGTATGTTAAAGCTAGTCGGCCGTTCCTTTTATTCCCCTCCCTTCACCCCTACGCCCCGCCCCGTCCGACTCTTTCTCTTCTCTCTCTCTTTATCCTTCTCTTTTTCTCCCTTTGTATCTCCCCACTCTCTTCCTGTCTCTAGTTTACCCAGACTCCTTCGGGAGCAGCACTCCTTTGTTTAATCTTGCGTTTGCTCTTTCAGCAGGATCTTAGACGTTTCCTTTACTCTCTCTCTCTCTCTCTCTCTTTCTCTCTCTCTCTCTCTCTCTCTTTCTCTCTCTTTCTCTCTCTTTCTCTCTCTTTGTCTCTCTATCTATCTATTCATCTATATCTTCTTCGTCCTCTTTGTTTTTCTTTCTTTCTCTTTCTACCCTCGCCCACCATCATCTCGCACCCCCTCCTATCGAGTCGTAATTTTTATCTTTTTAACTCCCCATCTTGTTACCACTCTTCCTTTGTCCATCTTTTCCATTCCTTCTTTCTTTCTTCCTTTCTTTCTTATTTCTCTCTTTTCTTCTCGCCTGGCGAATATTATAATGGTTGAGTAATAGAAAAAAAAAATCCTCTGATCTTTTCGTTATTTCGAGCGATCCAAAACGTTCGTTCGCCGATAATCGTTTCGATGTTTAAACGGCGAATAAGGAGTTTCTTGATATTTATGAGTCTCTAAAAGCCCATAAAAAAAAAATAAAAAAAAAAAAGAAAAAAGATGCGTCGCCGTTTATGATTTCGAAGACGAGAGTGGAATGTTGCATAATAAGTGCCTTTCGATGTAACGAGCGAATACCACTTCATAAAACGTACGAATCACGGGTTTATAAGGCGACATTCGACGTTTTCCTTTTCTCTCGCAATTGCTCGTTACGTACATACGCAACGTTCGAGCAATTGCAAGAGGCGAGTTCACACTGTCCGAAGGTTTTTTTTTTCATTCAAGATTGACTGACGCGTTGTTCTCTTTTCAAAATCTCTCTCTCTTTCTCTCTCTCTCTCTCTCTCTCTCTCTCTCTCTCTAAAAAAAAAAAAAGAAAAAAAATCACGGAATACGAAGTATCGAATTTTCGTCGAATAAATCGTTATTTTAATGGGACTCATTATTTTGAGAAATTTACATAGAATAACTCAAGATATAAAATATATCTACGCGTAGGATATTATTTATTTATTTATTAATTTATTTATAAGAAAGTCGTGAACATCGATATTATAATGAAGAAAGCAATGGTACGTATTGAGAGAAACGAATTCGTTAAAAAAAAAACAATTCCGTCAACGTTTCTCAAAAATTAGGTATGTGTATTTTAATCGATGATATTTAAACAACTCGTTTCTTTCTTTTTTTTGTCACCAAATAGGATTATACATACTCGTGTCACATTTATAAACGCAATTTCCAAAATATTAAGGTACGACGAGAAATAGAATTGCTTCCCCGTCCTCCCTTCCCTTCCCTCCCTCTCCCGCCCCCCCCTTCCCGAAGAGAAATGAATTTTTCCTCGTTGAATCCACGTTAGTTTTCCTCAACTAACTTCCTATCTATCTTCGCACCTTCCTACAAGCTCGGATCCACACCGCTGAGGCAACTTCGCGATGAAGGAGAAAGAGATGATGGGAAAAGGGAAAGGAAAAGAGGAGAAGAGAAGGGAAGGAGGAGGAGGAGGAGATGGTAGGAGGGATTCTCTTCCTCGGTGAGAGCAGCAACGTGCCGTGTACCGTCATTCGAAAGCATCCACCTCCTTTCATACTATACCGCACCTCCTTCGTACCGACTACTATACGCTCGAGTTTCTTAATGTAATTTTCCTTTTTTACCTCCATTCGTTTTACGAGCGAAACTTTTGCCTCCTTCCACCCTTTTTAGATACCTTTACGTGTCTCGAGTGTCCTCCCTCTTTATCTCTCTCTCTCTCTCTCTCTCTCTCTCTCTCTCTCTCTCTCTCTTTCTCTCTCTCTCTCTCTCTCTCTCTATATATATATATATATATATATATATATATTTTTTTTTTCTCTCTTTCTTAGCTATCCCCACCAGTTGTCGTCGCGCCATCCACTTTCTTTCTTGCCTCTCATTCTCTCTCCCCTTCTCCCTTCTCTACCGCTTGAAAGAGAAGGAAAGAAGGAAGAAAGAAGAAAGAAGAAAGAAGAAGGAGAGAGAGAGAGAGAGAGAGAAAGAGAGAGAGAGAGAGAGAGAGAAGGAAAGAAGTGGAGAGGCCATTTACACCAGTCGCGCGTACTTTCGCGACTCCGCGTTGCACCTCCTTGATTCTCCTTTTACGTTCCTCGATGAGCCATCCACCTCTATCGTCGTCTAACATTAATGATTTTCTCGCGTCAATTTTTTTATTTTCTTGATATCTCGACCCGTTCGTTTAATACGAATTTGTAGTATCATTTTTGTAAGAGAGAGAGAGAGAAAGAGAGAGAGGTCCATTCCTAATATCTTTCCTTTTTATTATTTTTGAACTCATTTTTTATAAGGTTCGGTTTTATCGAAAGGACGGAAGAGTAGCAAACTGGTTTCTATATTTATCGATTTGATTCGACAAGAGTTTACGAGCGAGAGTTCACTATAAATACCGTATTAATGCGAGCTTCATTAGATGACGTCATTTAACGATGTATACACTGCTATTTCAGTGAACCAGCAAAACCCAAGAAAGAGAGAGAGAGAGAGAGAGAGAGACGACGATGATCATCGTGCACTTTCGTATTCTTCCGAGCACGGCGTGCCAACGAAAGGTACCATAAATAAATTTCACTTATGCACTCTTCTTAGATTCGATATTTCGCGAGCTTATTTCGGTTATACGGTGGTCGGTCATTCACATTATTAGATACTCGTATCCGTGATATGAATTATCACGGATACACGTGGTAGCGAATATTTTGTAAAATACGAATGAAGATTTTCAAATCAAGCGTTTCGAAGATTCCATTAGCGAGAGATCGATTTTCAAAGACGATTTTTCTCTTGGCTTTTACTATGCCTACTTTCTTTTATTTTTTATTGATTTACTTTTTATTTCTTTTTTTTTAACAGCTTCAAATCGTAGCAAAAAAAATAAGAAAGATCGAATCCAATATGCGTCATCAGAAATCGTTGTGCATTAGCTCGAAATTGCGTCGTATCGTCGAAAGATTTTCGCTGTCCCTCGAAGCTCACTTTCTTCGAGCTTATCTTAGGCTCGGAGCCTCTTCGAAGGGACGTACGAACGTTAAGAGGCTCTCGTGTACAAAGATAGCGCCACTCGATTTTCTTCTAGCCCGTAAACGCTCTCCCCGCTCTTTTTTTCGCGAAATTCGAGAGCCGACGTTCAATTCGAAACAACGTTAACTCCCATAAAATGTTCGAACTTACGTGGGATATTCAAATTATAACAATATTGTTATGGGGATCGTTAATGAAATGACGACGGACGGTAAACATCTTTTGCGAACGTGCGATTTCGAGTGATATCTTTTACCGTATTCGAATTGTTTTTCGTTTCTTTCTTGCTTTCCCCCCCCATCCGTTCTTTGTTTTCTCTTCTTTTTTTTTTCGAATTCGTCGTAATCAAGTACTCTTACCCGAATTGTTTAAAGCTAATTCGCAAAAACAATTTTATAAAGTAATCTTCAATGTCTATTAGTTTATTATTATGCATATCTACTATCACGTATATACTGTATTGGATAGAAACCCATGAATACCTAATCACGATAATATTTCTCGATCGTATATAACAAGATATATGTACACTTAAGACATGTATGATATTAGGATTTCCTAAATCTTTTCTGATACCTACCTAACCACCTACCTACCTACCTACCTACATATATTTCCACTCTTATCAAAAGCGGTTCCAAACGGATAAAGGGCTCTCTCGGCTAGGGAGATTCTCGTTGCCGTGAAAACGCAGAAATGTTGTCGGTAAGTGAGGCACGAACGAGGGATTTTCTCAGGGAACGATTTTCCTCCGTCTTCTATCTCGGTAATTCGAGGAGAGACAAATGGTCGAGTTAAGCGCTCCAATGGAGGAGGACGTTTGAAATTGGTGAGGGTTGGTATATAACTTTTAGCTCGTGTTTGCTTCACTCTTAGTAGGAATCGCGAAGGAGCGACGTAATCTTTATTATCGCGCGAATATAGTACATTCGTGCCATGATTCAAGGGGGGGAGGTGCAGGGAGGGAGGCAGGGAGGTTAGACAAGAAACCCCGTCGGCGGCTGGTCGGTTCGGTCAACACAGGGTACACGCCCCTTGTCGTATGCGTTAATTGTTGAAATGTTATTTACGATGCCAGGACAGCCCTTACACGAGCTCGGCTGACTCGCACGTTGCCCGAATGGAAATGCGGTTAACCCATACACACGGTATTGCCGAATACGCTTTATGACCTCTGACCCTTCCTTTCCTCCCCTTCTGCTCTCTCTCTCTCTCTCTCTCTCTCTCTCTCTCTCTTTCTCTCTCTCTCCACCGTTTCTCTCCCTTTTGCTTTGCGAATAAGGATTCCTTTTCCGTCTCCAAGGGAATGTTTTTTTTTTTATTTCCTTCTTTTTTTCTACAAAATAATCTTATCCGCGTCGTGAGTTTCGACGATCGCGATGCGATTTTTTCGTTGAGAGAGAGAGAGAGAGAGAGAGAGAGAGAGAGAGAGAGAGAGAGAGAGAAGAAACTGCCAACCCATCACAAATTTAAATTAAAAAAATATTCTAATTCTTTTTCGCTCTAAACTTCGCAGAACTACGTACTACAGCATGGATATTTCCATTTACGAAAGTGTGTCCTTGCTTTTTTCTATTTTTTTTTTTTTTTTTTATTCAATCGAAGTTTTGAAAATAATTTAATGACGACGGCGAGCGACCGACGGTCATAAATTCAGTAGGAAAGAGATAACTCGCCGAGCAACGGGGTACGATAGTAAGGTTTCTTGCGATAGGTTTGCGTTAAAGTCAAAAACGTCAGGAGGAACTGGGAACATGGTATATCAATGACGGAGAGACTAGAGAGAAATTCCAAACGTCCCGAACTAATTGGTGAACCGTTCTTTACGGTGACGGGCGTGGTGTAGTAGCGTTTGCGAGCTCGCACGTTTCCAGAATGGAAATGCGGTTAACCTAAGCCGAGACGCCAAACACGCTTTATTACGTTCCCATGTGAAATTATGCGCCGCTCACGATTCTGAAACAATTGCCACTCCAGTACCGTGCACCCTTTATTATTACTCCTCGGCGCCTGGAAACTTTCACGATAGGTCGACCGTGATAGACCGTTCATTTTACAAGATAAAGGGCGAGAATGATAAACACGTTTTAATAGCTTATTTAACGTTGAAAATATATTAATACAACCATTCGGTATATATATATATATATATATATATATATATATAATACTTATACAATAATAATACTTATACAATGTTCTACGTATAAGGAATAGAATATTCCACGTTTTCTTATGTCCGTTTTTTCTTTTCTTTTTTTTTTCCTTTAACTTTCATTTCTTCACAGCAATTCTTAGAGCAACATGTTCTTCTCTCTCTCTCTCTAGCTAACTTTGTACCTTTTACAAATCTACACAGTATTTTCTCATTCATACTTTAATATCTTAACGTTCAAAGTCGTTTCGCGGTAATGCAATCAACGAATACACGTTATAAACGATAGTTAATAAAATCGAAAACGCAGGAGGTAAGAGGTTCGAAGGGACGGACGGGCCCAGTTTTCCTCGGACGAGTAACCGTCTATGTAATAACAAAGAATAAATCCTTTCGCGGAAAGTCGTTTCGGGGATACGTACAATTTCTTTTACGGCGGCCTAACTTCTATTAGGAGCGGCCCTAATGCTAATGGCTACTTATAATACGTATTGTACAAACACTTAAGCATCATTATCCTTTTACCATGGGCCATTACCGACGTACACTGCAATTTCTCCGTTGTACCAAGCTCTTCTCTACTCGCGCTACCGGACCGTGACTCTCATCGTCGACGGAATTCCTTCGGGAGCTTACGCGTTAGGCGGAGGTCCTTTGATCTGAAAATTTATCGCGACGAATCACCTAAGATTCTCCAACCATAATGGTTTACATTCGAAGAAAATTCGATTCGAATCGTTTTTCTGTCCATCTGTTTCTC
>OU426995.1:2588875-2591375 GCA_911387935.1 Dolichovespula saxonica | reverse complement strand
TTTATTGAAGGAAGGTCCTCCTTTATTACAATTCGCTAAATAAAATTAATTCTCTGTTGAATGAGCAATAAGAAGAAGAAAAAATAATAATAATTTAGAAATGATCGACTAGCTGAATACATATTAAGTTGTACTCATTGACGTTACGGAGAAAGAATTATTCGACTATGAATATATCCAATTTAATCTCACTAAAGCGCGATACCGAATATACATCGTTATTTCGTAAAAGTGACGATAAAGTATCCGAACATTCACAAATCACACGATTTAATTATAGGAGACAAAATTTAGTACGGAACTGGTGTCGATCGTTGTAGGAAAATCGGCGAATCAAAATAAACATTTTTATTTTCTTTTCCTTTTTTATTTGTTGAGAAAATAAAGAAGTTAAAAAACACGGGGTTAGATCATGATTTGCCAAGTTTTGTTACTTTTTTATTAATTTCAACGAATTAATAAACCGCAAAAGAAATATAACATTTATCTGTTTGAGCAACGAAGCGTAACAATACTTGCATTAAATAGCTATGAAAGCCATTGGCAATAATTTACTTATTCTCGAAGAGAGAAAAAAAAAGAAAAAATACAAAACGCGTATTAATACGGTGGCTCCCGTTCTTGCAGCTTTTCGCTAATTGTCGTTAATCCGTAAATATTGGATTGCTTTTTGAAAGTTTGAACGTTCCCTCGGCATGTATATATATATATATATATATATATATATATATATATATATATATATATATATATATATATATATATATATATATATAGTAGACTTCGTTAAAAGTTGTTTTCGCTTGGGAATTCATAAAGAGAAGAAACAATCGGAAAGAGTAAAAGAAAGTGGTCGAGAAATATTTTTCATTGGATTCAAAGAATGTCTTACATTTTAACTATGTAGATATTATTTTTTAACGGAAAAAAATATGTACAAAGATTAAAAAAAAGAAAAGAAATATAGTCTAGAAATATAATATATATATATTATAAATGAAGAATATTTGTAATTCGAGAAAATCAACTAGAACGTGTTAGGACGGATACTTGTCTATATTAATTATCGCTGAAGGTCTAAAAACTCGTACATCGAAAAAAAAAGAAAAAAAATGATTAAATAAATCGGTCCCCTTCTTTTCTACAGGAAAACGTCTTCTTCTTTCTTTTATTTTTTTTTTACATTTAATTTTCCTTCCTTCACGCGAGAGATAAAACTATTTTCGTCACGTAAATCAAATAAATTATTATTAACACGAACGCACGCGTATATATTAACGTATACGTACGAGTGTTATATATAGTCGCGTGGACGATAAGTCTCTTGAGAAAAATGGCGGGACAAGGAAGGACCGTAGAGATAAGGTAGGTGATTCGAATTCGAAGGAGCATCGTTTTCGTAATTCGATCCAATTGTTTTCCGCGATCTCGCGAGGGTCACGTATCCGTTCGCGTAAAATGCGAGCGCCTTGCAAAGGGAGCCACGCCTCACGTAAATCGAAGACGCCGTCGGAAGACGACGCCACGTTCAACCAGTTTCGATCCTCTTCGTGTCCCTCCTTCGAGTGTTGAACGTTCTTTCTCTCTCTCTCTCTCTCTCTCTCTCTCTCTCTCTCTCTCTCTCTCTCTCTCTCTCTCTCTCTCTTTCTCTTTCTCTTTCTTTCTCTTTTTCTCTCTCCCACTCGCGCGCTCGCCACGAACGCTCGGTGCACCTTTCTAAACACGATAAGAATTATGGCTACTCGCGCACCAACCTTCAATTTTCTCGTTCTTTTTATTTTATCCAAAAGAGTCTCTTCTCCTCTCTCCCTCTCTTTCTCTCTCCCTCCCTCTCTCTCTCTCTCTCTCTCTCTCTCTCTCTCTCCCTCTCTCGTCGATTTTCGAAGTTTCGAGTTGAACAGAGAACAAACACATCGATGGCACTTGTCGCGAACTCGCGAGAAAGAAGACGGTGATGCGCAATACGCATGTACGCACACATATACACACTCACACGCATGTACATATGTATGTATGTATACACACACACACTCACGCACGCACGACATACTTACTCGCATACACATACACATACACACGTTTTCGTGTACATTCGCGGCGCGAAATTCAATTTTCGAATCTGCGTTGTTGATCCATGACGTGCTACGTAGACAAACTTCGGAGATGGAATGACAGAAGCGCGGCGACAGGGCATACACACACAAACGCACACCGAATAAGAGAGAGAGAGAGAGAGACAAGCTTGTCATGTCGTCGTCTGAGAGTAACGAAGACACACCGATGCTAGCGTGTGGAAACAAGACGGAGACGAACGAGCGAGCGAACGAACGAACGAACGAACGAACGAACGAGCGAGCGAACGAACGAACGAACGAACGAACGAACGAACTATGGGGGGACATTAGAGTCAAGGTCCGGCTCTCGAGGAGGGCTGATTACCCCTTTACGACGAGCCAAGGACAACCCACGCGGAGGCTTCTGTCATTTCGGCAGTTACGAC
>OU426995.1:2587518-2588675 GCA_911387935.1 Dolichovespula saxonica | reverse complement strand
AAAAAAAAAATAAATAAATAAATAAAGGAAAATAAGTAAAAGAAAAGGAAAATTTCTAGCGACGAAATGAAAGCAAGTAGAGGGGAAACAATTTCGTGTTATCGTCGTTTCGTCATTCATCGAAAGGGTGTCCAAACGACGTTGGATTTCTTCGATGGTGTTATTACGAGAGTCGAGACAGTGTCGGGGTCAGGCTTCTTCGTTTGTACGGAAACTGAACACGGCAAACGGCGTGGTTTCTCAAATTTTTCGTGCAACACACATACCCATATCTACTTAGTTTAAACGGAGGTGACTCGAACGATCTCCGTTTTGCGGAATGATTTATGTTCGGTTGATGGTTTGTGTGTGCAGTTGGTGGTTTTATGCGAGCGTTTTAAATGGGAGATAAACATAAAGAGGCCTTTTATGGCACCATCAAATAAACAACTTGACTCCTCCTTCTGCTTTCCTTCTCTCTCCTTCGACTCGTCGTACTTCGATGCTTCGGTTCGTCATGTGTCTTTTCTCGATCACGTCGAATCCTTCTGAGATTTCCGTCGAATCGTTTTCTCGGACTATCATCTCTCTTTCTCTTATTCTCCGGCACTTGTCAGTACGCCTATATCTTAAATTTATACGCGAACAGACAGAAAGCCGTGCCACCAAAATGTTCTGTCTTTCTCTCTCTCCCTATCTCTTTTTCCTTTCCTTTGAAATGATCACGACGAAAAGTCTTGTCTGCTTGACTTTTCTCTATGAGTCTGTATCCAACTATTTTCTTTTTATCTCACTTAACCAGAGATTCCGAGTGTTCATATTTTTTGTTTCTTTTATTTTTTATTTTATTTTATTTTATTTTATTTCGTTGAAAAATGTTCACTCGTTCGATTATAAATTTTTAGAGATAAGTTACGCATATTTATTTATTTATTTTTAAAATAGGTTTTATACATTCCTCTTGGTCTTTCGAGATACGTGAAATAATCGATAAAAGCTAAGCGATAGAATACACATATGTGCCGTCGCGTATTCGTAATCGTTATCTCGTTGTTGAATGGCCTACGTGATGCTCAATGTCGGATCATTTAAGACGCACGCGTTTATTGCCATGGTAAATGATGTGTTCCTCATGGCAATGGCTCTTAGCCTATAAAAGACGAAGGGCCGTTCACCGA
>OU426995.1:2557518-2585018 GCA_911387935.1 Dolichovespula saxonica | reverse complement strand
TTAACTCGGGTATTAAATTTAGAATTGCATTATCGTACTTGGACATATGTTGGAGCGAACAGCCCACGTCGTTCTTCCATTTTCATCCATGAAATCGAATCATTTGAACATCCTACCGTATCCGCAAGCTCCCTTAAACTCCCCTCTTAACTTCACATTTCTATAGTTTAACCCATCGAAATCCAGTTTTATAACCTTGACTCACCCCCATATACCAATACAAAATCTTATTACATCGTTAAAATTACGATGGATCTATTAAATTTATCCAACGTCTTGATCGACAACTAAACCTACCTATATCCCTTATACCGCGGATATCTACATCGATGGATTAAATCGATGTAAATATTTTTTGTTTTTTCTTTTTTCATCTAACGATAGACTCGGTATGTCCCTCCCCATTCGTCATTTTTTAAGTATTTACTTAGCAGGAACGTTAATTATTCCGCTTTCGTATTTTCACATGTTTTATATGTGTCGGAAAGTGCGTGTTACATGTCCGTGTCATTTTCGATGCTCCTGCGAATGTATAGGGAATAGAGAAAGAAAGAAAGAAAGAAAAAATGTCAGCTAGGTATAGGAACGAATTGCGAAATGCGTTAGATTATCGATTCGACTTACGCATAGGTATAAAGACGATCGGAATTCGAAATGGCGCGATACCACGCTGTCAGAGTTCGAAGATACTTGCTACCTACGTTCGAGGACTCTTGAATGAAGCACGACCTTGCCGGTATGTCTCACTCGACTGTTTTCATTGTCCACGCCTCTTTCTTTTATTCTTTCTCTTTTCTTTTTTTTTTTATTTTCTTTGTTTCAACTATGGCCATGTGCTGCGCGCGTAACAACCATGTGCTCGTCCAAATGTCTATACGAGATCCGTTGTCCATCGGTATGGCCTCCATCGACCTCGTCGCGAAAAGCTTTCCTTACTAGGCTAGTGAAGAAAAGAAAAAGAGAGAGAGAGAGAGAGAGAGAGAGAGAGAGAGAGAGAGAGAGAGAGATAAAGACACAGAGTACAAGTCATTGTCGTTTTATGACGCAAGGCCATAGAATCGAGAGCGATCATCCTATCGAGCGACATCGTAAATTCTACAGAGTTTCTCAACCTTATCGATCTTTCTTATATCTTTCACTCTTACTACTATTTTATTACCCACGTACACGATATACCTTCGTACTATAGAAATAAACATATTGTTATTTATTCACTTCGGTATTTAATCCCGACACGAGAATCTCTCGATTGTCAATCATATTAATCTTATTTTTGGTCTAACTCTATTATGCTATAGTAAAACTAACGAGGTAACCTTATCTTCGTAAGAGTTGATTTTACGAGCTTCGACGATCAGCTTGAAATAGTCATGAAGTTTGAAATAATTTTTGAAAGTTAATGGGGATATATTAAATAGTCGCACAAACGTTACATTATATAAATTATATTTTTCGATTCGATTTAATTTAATAATCCTATTGAATTATTATCATGAAATTAGTAACGTTATGTCGTTTCAATGACATGTCAGCGAAGTAGAGTGACAGAGAGAGAAAGAAAGAAAGACGGAGAGAGAGAGAGAGAGAGAGAGAGAGAGAGAGACATAGAGAGACATAGAGAGACATAAAGAAACACAGAGACAGAAACAGAGACAAAAAATGAATGAATGAATGAATGAACGAACGAATCGTTGTACGGAAAGCAATATAAGCGAATGGAGGCGTTAGGGCGTGTCGTAACGCGCGATCCCGGTAAAGCTTCGATGTACTTTGACGCTATATCGTCTTCAAAACCGTAAGGAAAATGAAAAGGCAGCGATTCGCCTTGAACTTCGTCGATCGTATGTAATAGCCATTTTGTTATCGATCGAAACCTGCGATAAAGAAAGGGGGAGAGAGAGAGAGAGAGAGAGAGAGAGAGAGAGAGAAAGAGAGAGAAAGAGAGAGAGAGAGACAGAGAGACAGAGATTTAGTTTGTTCTCTTTCAAACCACCAACGTTGAACATTCCATTCAACAATGAAAATGAAAATATGAAATCTAATAAAAATTTTAACAGCGCGACTAGATAATAAAGAGAATTATAATACTTTACTTCCGTTCTCTCCTTTAAGTACTAACATCGTAGCTCTTTGCATAATTTTAATTTAGTTTTACGAGGATGAACGGGGGACGACGGCTACTGGCTAACTCGAAACTTGCAACTTTGTCTATCTAGCAGGTGACCTGGCTACAAGAATGCCCATGTTGAATCTCGATGGTGATTTTCTTCTTTATTTCTTTTTTTTATTATTTTTTCTTTCTTTTTCAATTATTTAAATATACGATATAAGTAAGTAAGTAAGTGAGTAAGTAAGTAAGTAAATATTACATTAAGACACACAATCGAATATAATTTTCCAAGTACGGATAACGTGATGGTAATCATTGTCAAATGTAAATAACAATTTTCTAAACAATGCAAACGCACCTAAGATAATTATTTCGTTTGACGGATAGAAATGATGTATTGTTGGCCCCTGTCCTAGGTGAAACACCTAGGTTCTCTAATGCTCAGAGACAAATCGATCGGTATTTTACGATCATTCTCGTAGGATATCGTAATTTAGCGTAACGTAACGAGAGAAATGTAATGTTACAACAACAATGCGTAAAGTTGTGAAATACTTCGTTTATATGACTCGTACGAGATAATAACAGCATAACGATTAACGAAGAATTAAAAATGGAATTACGTTTGAAAGGTACCATCTGACTTTAGTTATACGAAAGTGCAGTGATATTGAGCGTTATGCTTCTTTAGTACTATACTTATAACACGTTCGTCGTAACTCGTTTTCTATTCTATGTCCTCCTACGTCGTATATCCTTCTCTATTGACATTCCTTTCTTATGAGAACGCACACCACGATTTCTGGGACTTCCGCGAGCATTCCTATCACGTCAGGATAATAGCGGCTTGCATTCGACATGAAATCGAAACGGCGATGGTGGCAGGATGTAGCTGAGACGAGTTGACGACGACTAGACACCACGTTCCATCTTCCTTTTCGGAGACTCTCATACTGGGTGCTCGATTATTTCCGATCACTAAAAACTTTCTCCTCCCTTGTCAAAAGCAAACTTACTTAATTTGTCTCGAATTCATTTTAAATATTTCTTTCAAATCCTTCGTGAAGAAATTTCTCGATACGATTGAACGTAAAAAATGTTAAAGAAACAAAGAAAAAAAATAAAGAATACAATAATTGCGAGCATAAACGATTTTTTCTCTGATCGACAAATTCGTCGTTTCCTTTAACGTTCTTCAAGATTATAAAATAATACCTAGGTAAATTTGTCTCTTATCATTACTGAATATAATGTAATATGATTATAGGGAATAATATAGAATCTAAATAAATAAGAATACAAATAAAAAAGAGAGAGAGAGAGGGAGTGACTGAGTGAGAACGAATACAGAAAGAGGATAACATGGCCTAGCCAACGAGATTCGTGCATTCTTCGAAGAACTCGAGACGGCAAGCGATCGGAGACGGTGCAAACGACCCTCCAAGGCCAACCGCTAGCAACCCTTCTATGGATTCAACCAACTGCTCTCCACTTTACCTTATGTCACCCTGGCGGAGTAACTATTGTGACCCACGCCGTAACTATTCACAACACAGATAATTGAGTTCGTAAGGCAATCTTTTTCTCGTCAAATCGTTTCTAAATTCGAGACATGTGTCGATAAAAAAAAAAAAAAGAAAAGAGAAAAGAAAAAGAAAAGAAAAAAAAAGAAAAGAGAAAGAAACAAACAAAAATATTCAAGTTTGAAAGTATTAACATCTGATAATTAACAAATCCTATCCGTGATATTTTAACTTCGTTTGAGACTTTTCTTCTATAGGATTAGGAGATTTATGAAATTGCGTATGATAAGTTTCTTGTTAATCAAGAACATCGTAAGGGGAATGATTAAATGTCAAAACAAAAAACAAAAAACAAAACGAAAAAAAAGAACAACAAAAAAGAAGAAACATTCCAATGTATACTTATATGGTAACTTATCCGCTAATTCACTAATCATGTATCTTGAATATTAATAAGCATGCTAAATAAGATACAATAGGACAGATAGTGATAAAATATGCCATGCTAAAACGAATAATGGAAAAGAGAAGAAAAAAGGAAACAACAGAGTCCTCCGGAGGTCATTATCGAAGAAATGGACTGCAATAAAGATGTGCTAATTAGTACGTAAACGCATAGGAACGTTTGCATAAGTAGATTACTTTTATGAGTGGCATAATTCTGGTTTTATTAAACCGTCAACGTAAGTAAGTACTTATACCGTCGCGAATAGTCGACGAGAGAAACGTTCTCGAGGAAGTAATAGCTTTATCAAAAACCGATCGACAAAAAGTTCCTACGCGTATCTCCTACGAATGGTCCTTAATTTAATATGAGAAATTAAGAGAACCGTTCAAAAATACATTTTGTGAGTCTTTTTTGGCGTAACGACTTTTTCTCCTCCCGCCCCGCCCCCCTTTTTTCTTCTTTTCTTACCCTCTTTCCTCCCTTCTCTTTTTCCTTTACCAAAATCAAGCACGCGTCATTACTAGAGGACTCAAGTCACATTACTAGGAAAATCAAGACATTTTAACACAAATAAATTACACCCGAATGCCTTCTATGATTTGGAACTTCATCAACGTGCTTGTAGACTCCGTTAGTACCTATTATTTAAAGGGGGGTAAAGAAAAGAAAAAAAGAAATGAGAGTGAGAAAGAAACGACAAGAAATCCAATCGTTCCTTGTAAACGGCCAAATAATTTATTCGACCTAATTGATTTTTTTTTTCTTTTTTCTTCATGTATGGAAGTGATGTAGGGTTTTTGCTTTCTTTTTAATTTTTTTTCCTAATTGTCCATCTATTTTTTTTTATTTTTTTTTTTTCATGGCACTTCAAGCACGAGCTTCCGTTTCGCTAGACCAAATTCCAACCCGCAATGATTCCGCCTTTCAAACGGTCATATATATATATATATATATATTGTTGTTTTTGTCTTTTTCTTTCTTTATATCTTTCTTTTATCCATGGCGAGACACTGACTCGTAAGCACTTTTATTAAGTAATTAAAGTTTTATGTCGCTCGTCGTCCTCGTCGTTCCGTGACGTCGAGCCGTCCACGGAAGCCGGCTACCGTCGGAATAGTTTCTGCATTGTTGAGCGAGCATGGACCGCAAGGCACGCGTTTTAGCTGAACGTCACGAGATGTCCCGAGCGGCGTTTGTGTTTCTCACAAAGAAGAAGAAGAGTTTCGTTACACGTATTCCCTGTATATTCAACGATACCGTTCCTCTTCACAAGCCAAAGCGATAAACCATAGTATTTATCTCGAAGGATCTTTCGTATGTAAGCGAACATATATATATATATATATATATATATATATATATATATATATATATATGTATATATATATGTATGTATGTATATGTACGTATATATATGTTTGTGTGTGTGTGTGTAATTTTATACTTAACTCAATATAGTCCTTATAAATATGCATACTCAAAAAAAAAATTTCTTTCTATAATCTATTATCTTTCCTCCATTCCATCGTTAGACTTATTGACAATTATTAGCTATTATTATTTACGAAATATAAATATTTTTTTTTCTTTTTTTTTTTTTAGATAATTTTCATACACGGACACGTATTTGGCATAAACTGTAGTCTTTACGATATAATATAGATACGTGCTTATTATTCGGATCGTTCAAATATAACATTGAATGCAATGTATAAAACGTTTCTAAAAAAAAAAAGAAATTTAATAGAGCGTTCAAAGTACTTTCGCATTTTTTGGATTGTTTTCTTTTCTTTTCGTTTTTTCTTTTTTTTTCTTCAATTTTAGATACATCTAGCACAGATCGCAGCCCCCTCAAAGGATAGTTTTGTTACTCGTAAATCTACGCTCTAAGCAAATTTCATTTTTGACTGAGGCACTTTACAAGCAATTAAATTGATTCAATGCAACATAAACATTCGTTCCTTGCGTTACTTCTTCTTTTTGATTAACGGTCTAGCCCAGAACAGAAACGTGTATATACCTATTTATGTAAGAATATATCGCGATGTATGTATGTATATATATGTATATATGTATAAACGTAAGTACGTAACGCGGGGTATAGGAATCGTTTAACGATAATAGACAAAATTAAAAACGTCGTTGCTCTTATAGGAACGCTCGCAGAGAAGCGGACACCTTTATGGCTTTTTGACATTTACTACCAACAATAAGTGTTCTCGTACGGATGCGAAAACGATGATCGGTTATATTTATACCCCATGGAGAATAGTCGGTGCTACTTGTTAAAAGTCGATGCATTTTAAAAGGTGAAAAAACGTATAAATATGACAAAAAAAATTTCAATGTTAATTATCATCTCCTTACACCTGTATATAGTTAAACCAACTCACTCATGGGGCATAAACGTAAATAGAAGTGCATTAATTAATCACCTTTAAAATTCACTCAGTTTATATGACTCTCCCTAACTCATATCTAACGATACAACTAAATATTATCTAAATCATTTGTATTTCACGAACGATCTCGCATTACTTAAATCAAATCAAAATCGTGATCACCCTGGCGAGTTTTCGAAGAACTAAGTATCTCCGAAGGTATTCCCTGGATTTTCACCGAAATCTACGGGGCACGGGGGTAAAGGGTAAGGGAAGGTCTGCCAATTGACTACCGTTTTAACCGGTCGGTTCTGCAGAGGGGTTGTGTTCCTTTTGGGTTGTTACACCTAGAGCTTCCGAGAATATCAAAAAGTTGCGCCACCCTTCGCTAGATGACGCCACTATTATCACGCAAAATTTTCACAAATCTTTCGGCAAATTTTCGACGGTTCGCAAACAGTGTTCTATTTTCCATCCCGTAATATGATATGCACCGAATTCGATCGATTTCAATACATTTCGTATGCAAATAATAGATCTGACCCGAATGAAAATGTTTGAACGAATTTAATCTATTGATTAATAATACGATAGTATAAAGTTCAAAAAGGATGTCCTCCCAAACAGTTTCATAACCGCTGGTACATACCATCGATGTCTCTCTAATTTTGAAGTTAAAACACATAGCATGAATATTAAAAAAAAAGATTAATTTATCATAATACCCCAGTATTAAGTACGCACAAGGGACTATCATCGGCAAAGGGATTATTGATTTCCACCTAAAAGCAACCCTTCGATTTTCTCCCCACCTAGGTCCACCATTACCGAATCAATTCGTGCAACTAACTTCGTTCGACTTGGACAAGATAACCAGCCCCGTATCTTCTCTAAGTTTATACCCACGATTTACGCGTCTTTTAAATGAAAAGAAAGAAATAAAGAAAAAATGATAAGAGAGAATTAGAGAGAGAGAGAGAGAGAGAGAGAGAGAGAGAGAGAGAGAGAGAGAGAGAGAGAGAGAGAGAGAGAGAGAGAAGAAACAAGCAATTAATCCGTGAAATTTGTAATAAATGTCCGAACTTGAATAAAATCGAAGATAACAAAAGGATGAATAAAATAGAGATGGTTAATGGTGAGGGGCGAGGTAGGAGGGGATGGGGATGAGTAGGGTAGGGGAGGAGGAGGTCGAAGAATAAAAGAAGGACGTTCTCTATAGGGCAAGGAATCGGAGAATGTTGACCGATTTAACCGGCAGTTGGTGGTAAAAGTAAAGTGGGGGTGTACCCACGCGTGTGCACGTTGCTTCCAGGCCGGGCATTTTATGTTTTGATGGCGCAATAAACCGCCGTAAAGCAGCAGTAAAACGCATCGAATCACAAGTCCGCTCACTCTGTATTCTCTCTTTCTCATTCTCTTACTCTTTCTCTTTCCTTCACTCCTTCCTCCCTCGTACGAAGTCGTTTAAGTGGGTCCCGCCGCTCCATTCGCGGGACCGTCACTTTTGCACGCTGCTCAACCGCATGTCCCGTCTCCGGACCTTCCGCTACGTCATTACGTCACTAACGTCACTCCCGACGGCTGTCACATGGCCGACTCGCTGATGTCACGTGTTTCGCGCTCCTAACGCTCGTAGCGCACTCTCTCACCGGACTCGAGCGCATTTTTTTTTGCTCTTTCGACTATGTCAATATAATACAATTGTTGAATTTGGAATTAATGTCATTAAACCCACGTAAAACTTTCGGCCGCTTCGATGGTATCTAATATTCGATCGCTTGATAACATTTATTATCTCTCCGTATAGGTCCATCATGTATACAAATAAATAAATAAATAAATAAATAAATAAATAAATATATATATATATATATATATATTTGTTGCGTTTAATTACATACATTTTTAGATATGTTTGTTCCTTTCTTTATGTTTTTCACATTTGCCATGACTTAGAATGATGAACGCTAACCATGGAGCGAGTTAATTAAAAGAACCAATGATTTCTTTGCGTCGGTTAGAAGTGCCGAGAGACGAACTATCGCTTATAATGTTTATTACTTCAGGAAAAGCTTTCATTGGCAGTAATTTTAACAACGGCTTAATAACCATTTACGTTCGACGTACCTTCCTTCTTGGCGATCTTGCTTTCGAGAATTTGTGGTTATGACGATTACGTGATCACGGTATTGTCTCTATTGTGAAACATGGTTGTATAAAAAAAATATTCTCTCTCATCCTCTCTCTCTCTATCTTACAGTTTCTCTAAATATGTGTGCGGTAAATGTAATTACGATAATTCGTATAATCGTTATTACTAACATTATTACAATTATATTTTCTATTAATATTAATAATCTGTAATTTCATTGATCATCCACGGATACAAATTATGCATAGTCCTGGATGATGTGTCGATCGATTTAATAAAACTTCAGATAAAAGGGATAATATATTAGTTACAACGACTTCATGACAAAATTATTTTCCATATACACTTTATGCTTCTTTTTGCACATAACCGTAGTCAAGAAAATATAGACAGAACCTAACGCGATGGGATTATATATTAACTGTGTCTCGTCGACGTTTTGCGATTAATAGTCTTCGCCATTTATCATTATTTGCATCGATGTCCATACGCTCAGAAAATTTAACAACTTTCTTTAGCTACTTCCTTATTATCCAAATAATAATTATTTTCATTTATCCAAAGATCCTTACGCTTTGAAATGAAAATATTAATTTCCATACTAAATCAATTTTTTGTTTTTTCTTTTGTTTTAATCGATAATGGGATAAATCGTACGACGACGACGTTGTAAAAAAAAATTTATTTATATGAATTTTTACGATTAGAACACTTACCCGCAAATTTCTCACAAGGTAAACGGTGACATCCACGGAAAACAAACTCTGTAGGTAACATAGATCGAAGTTCGCGGACCTTGACCTTATAGTATAAACGGTATATGCAATAATAAACGCTACTTAAATTACATTTTTCCTTTTTCCCATAAACGATTCGTTAGATTCCGTCGATTCACGCAGTTTTCCCTCGACAAATTATGTACGACGTGAGATTAGATAAGAGATCGTGCTTAAAGTTAAAAGAAAAGAGAGGAAAAGAAAAAGAAAAAAAAAAAGAAAGAAAAAACAGAAAAATGAGTGACATCGAACAGTAACCTGAAAGCCTGACTTAATGCAGCATTATTTATCATACATCCATACAAAATAAATTACTTCACCTAATGTGTAATGCAAGATTGCCGATATTACTAGGAACGTCGAAATAGAAAATTTTATCGCGAAAAGAATTGTTCTACGTCGTGTATCTAAAAAAACAAAAGAAAAGGAAAACAACGAGGAGAATTAGAATGATCAGCCGAATAGAAGGACATTGGCGAGAAAATAAAAGGGAATTCGCGAATTTCTGTGATCCGTTCGAAGATGGCGCGGCAGGTGTCTCTTACGAATTTCTGGGGTGCCTCCCTTCTTTGGGCTCTAGCCAGAGAAACGGAGCAACCGAGAAACGAAGAGTCCTTGCGAGGATCAGACCACCGCCCAATATCCTTCTTTGCCTTCTGGCCTCTTCTTTCTTGTTCGTATTTTTTCTTTCTTCCTTCCTTCCTTTTCTTTCTTTCTTTCGTTTCTTTATTTCTCTCCGTCTCTTTCTTGTCTTTCTTCTTTTTTTTTTCTTTTTTCGTCTTCTTTTCATTCTCCTCCCGAAGAATCACGAGCAGGGACGAAAATATCTCTCCAGGAAACGTATCGAAGAGTTACCAAGTTGTTGGTGTTGTTTTAAAGCTGACTCGGTCGCTGGACCGTGGCATGTTTTTTATCTGGGCCGCATCTTCCTTAGGAGAACGCGAACGAGAATACTTTCCATCTCTCTCGATCTTAACGTCTCGAGAAGTACAACACGACAGCCGATTTACACCCCGTCGCGTTGTGTCGCTGTTAGGAGTCACTCTACGGTCTCTCTCACGTTCCTTATTCCGTGGTAGTAGTAAAGAGGAAAAGAGCTTTCGCGTAACTGGAACGTGGACTCTGATCCACGAGCGAACGCGAGTTGATATAATTAAACTGGTCCGTTGGTACGGCGCGAACCAGTTTTCGAGAATCGTGAGCACGAAAATTCTTGGCCCTGGGGCCTCCGAGCGATTACGTTTCTCGTATGAATACCGTACTCCTATTCGCAGCTGCTCGTGAATCACGAACACGAGCTTTGCAAAAATTTCTTTAACGTTTCTCCGTATCGTTAAACGTTAACCGCGATACTCACGTGTGCCCGCGCCTACTTTTTCATCGTCGCGAGGGGAGCAAGAAAGAAAAAAAAAAAAAATATCTCGTAACTTTTTCCATACCTGCGTTACTTTATTAATCATTCTTTTGAAACACATTTTTTCATAATTAATAATTATACGATTATACGACTTTGTTCGTTTTAACGAGCTATTTAGATATCACAGATAAAATATACAAACGTACCTCTGTCTTTCGAATAGAACGAAATATGAATTTCGTTTCTTTTTTTCCCTCCTACCTATTTCTTTTTTTTTTCTTCTTTCTTCTTCTTCTACTTCTTTTTTCCTTTTTTTTTCCTCACGAATCTTTATTAAGACATCTATCCGACGGACGCACGGGGATAATTAATAAAAGTATCGTTTCCTCTACCTGGCATAAGAAATTTTTTATTTCGAAAAATCTCTCGTCATCATTACGCATTGCGTACCCGTGATCTATCCATCTTGACGTCGCTACACCACGCGCCTACGTGAGGAGATAGGAAATCGTGCGTGGAATTAGCAAGGATACGTTCGAATGATCTATCGATCTCAAAACTGTCACTTCGTGTAGGAAGGCAGAAGGGAGCTTGAGTTCATCGACGATCGACATGGGTGGCGATAAGCGCCATCAATAAGATCTCCTTAGGGCATCGTACGTCATCTATTACATACTTACGTAGTTACGGCGTTTCCTCTTGCTGCATCGTACAAAATACATAATTACGTTACAACAAAGGACTGGCCACCGATAAAGTTCGATTTGTTTGTTTCAATAATTAATGAATTATAAAAAACAGTAATAATATACACATAATGATAATAAAAAAAGCAAACAAAAATTCTAGATACTTTGGAAAATATTCGAAATTCCTTATGTCCTCTTTTCGATCGACATCGGATAACAGATGTCCTTGAAATTCATGTATCATAGGGGTACTACGATATGGAGAAGAGGGGAAACGCTATTTATGGTCTTCATAATTCTATACCCTGAACTCGTTCACGATGAAATTCGAATCGTAAACAAAAGTTAGAGTAAAATCGTATCCTTGAATTATAAAGGGATATCCACGTAAATATATTCGAACGATTATCTTTTATACAAAGTATCTGTTGAGAGATTGTTTAACATATAAAATCTGTAAAAGAAGGAACGATAAATCGTTACAAAATATATATATATATATATATATATATATATATATATATATACATACGATTATTTTATTGGACAACGTGATCGATCGAAATCTTTTATGTAAATTAAAATAGAAGACAAAGGTTCCATCTTCTTCCAAAAAGTATGGTGAAAAAAATTCTAAACGTACACATATAAATAAAGGATGAGACGAAGGAAAGAACGACAGATTAGATTAGATCTTTTTGTTCGCGGTGAGGGAGGATCATCTATTATCATAAATTAGGTGTCCTTCGTCATGATTTTTTACATTGTTGATGCGACAACAATGGCGAGCATGCATTTTGTTCCTTTTTACTTGACGTCCGACATCGAATGTTATAAGAAACATGAGCGGTATCTCAAAGGGAGAAGAAAATTTCCCGCGGTGCTTAGAAAAGTCAAAGAAGTCGAGACATTCGTCTTCATAGATTAGGTAGGTAGAGACACAGATGCCTCTTTCATATTTGGGAAGTTCCCCCTTCTTCTTCCCCTTCTCTTTCTCTCTTTCTCTCTTTCTCTTCTTTCTATGGTACCTGAAGACCACGCCTTTTCTCACTGTCTATCGTCGTTTCTTACCTCGGAAGGCTTTCATCGAAATATCAAAAATGAAGATCAAAATTGCCTTTTACGTGGGATAAGAAATAATTCTTATATCTATTTTTATCAGTAAAACACATAAACAATTAATAATACGTAATCTCAATCGTAAAGAAGATACATGAAAATCCATGTTAAAACGTATAATTTATCCATGATCCATAAACGGTAATGTCTGTCTCTTTTTAATAATCCAATGTCAAGATTGCGTCGATTGAAAGATCGTAACTGTTGCAAATCTACGTAAAAATTCTATTTTTATGTATCGATCGTTAAAAGAGAAAAAAGTAACAATTCCATTAGTTTTACCTGGATATTTAATTGTGGAGTCAAATAATTATTTTTTCTCCTTCGAGATTGATGAGAAACAGGCTCGAGTCACTAACGTACGTTATTTTGTTTCAGATTTAGATAGAACGAGTCCCGCACGACAACGGTAAGTACCCAAAGAATCTATCTACGTATTTCTCGACGTAACGATCGCGTTACTAAGGGACCAGAGATTGAACCGGGTATCGTGAATACCAACGATAAAGCATCGCTAAGTCGACGATTTAACGATCTTTATGATAATCTGTCTCGGCGTATCCACGCCGTTGAAAAAGAGTGAAAAAAAAAAAATGCTAGCCGTCTCTATCGGCCGGTAGGCTAAGAGAGTCCCGATATTTCGAGTTTATCTAGAAAATGGGGTGTGCAAAATGGGCTGTCCATCGTGAAGAACGTCGGAACCGGCTAAGACTTTTGCCCGCCCTTGCGTCTTTTTACCCTTCGAAGGAAACCCTTCTCTCTACCTCCCTCCACACTCTTTCCTCTCTACGCTTCCCTTACGCCCCTTTCCTCTCCATTGCCTCGTTCTTTCCGTTTTTTTCTCGTATAACATACAAGATACCTAGATGTGCCTAAGCTTTCACGTAAGAATGTCGAGTAGGTAAGTAGTTATCCTTTACGGATTCAATATATATACTTGACGTTTGATTCTCCGTCGGCGAAAACAGCCGATAGGATTAATCAAAACGAAGACCGATTATTTTCGCAAGAGATACATACATTCGACCGTCTATTATCACGAGCAACGAAGAGTTTCAACGAGTTGAAAGTAGTCGATATATATATATATATATATATATATATATATATATATATATATATATATATACACACACATACGTTATATAGATAGATAGGATGCAGAAAACGAACGATTTCTCAATACGGAGAGGAAGAAATGATGGAGTTGCTACACCGACGATTCGCGATTACGCTTCGCAGCGTGGAAAAGCAAGAAAGACGATCAAAGAGACAGACACATAGAGAAAGAGAGAGAGAGAGAGAGATAAAGAGAGAGATAAAGAGAAAGAGAAGGAGAGAGTCTCCGAGGGAGGCAACGAGCGTCTCGCAGAGTAGTCGCCCGTCGAAAGGAGCGGACCGTCGGCTGAGCGGATCCTGCGAGGTATAAGCTCTCTCTCTCTCTCTCTCTCTCTCTCTCTCTCTCTCTCTCTCTCTCTCTCTCTCTCTCTCTCTCGACATACACATATACATGCGCACGCGTATGTATAGATAATCACGTACACCCACATGCTGGGAGATAGACGAAGAAACACACACAAGTAAGAAGGCAGAGCGAAGATCGGAGAGAGGCGAACTTTGCGACGGGAGCGAGCGAGCGAGCGAGCGAGCAAGTGAGAAAGAGAAAACGTGATAGAAGGAGAAAGAAAGGGCAACCGAGAAAGATAGAGAGAGAGAGAAAGAGAGAGAGAGAGAGAGAGAGAGAGAGAGAGCCATTCATCTTGGCGCGCCTAGCCTGCGCCGGATTGGCGGGGCTCGGTAAAGAGCGCGCGTCGATTGGCCGGCAGTGTTTACCAGCTGGTGCCCCCGGCAGCCGGCGCTCCACGCTTGGCCGTCGAAGAGAGGGGGGCAGAACGCGGAGAGACAAGCGGCGCCATTATTGTAAGGGGTTACATTTAGCTGGCCGTGGGTTGTAGTACGCGGCGTTCGGGATAGGGGGCTATAGTACCTTCATGCATGGCCCATAAAGGATTCGTCGACTATCCGAGAAGTACGCAAGAAACGGCTTCTAACACCTGACAGAGGGGCCACGGGCTCTTCTCTTCTCTCTCTCCTCGCAGTGGTGCGCCGTTCCATCGGCTGCTGGCTGCCGTCGTCGCTGCCGTCGCTGCCGTCGCTGTCGCTGTCGCCGTCGCTGTTGCTGTCGCCGTCGCCGTCGTCGCCGCCGTCCTTGTCGTCGTCGTCGTCGTCGTCGTCGCCGTCGTCGTCGTCGCGCTCGTCATCGGGCCTGCCAACAATTCCGTGAACGAGAAGAGTGAACGCGCGCGCAAATGAGTCCGTGAATATCTCGGAGATGGGATCGACGGTGAGATGATCGGTTCGCAGTAGTCGCGATCGGCGTTAGCCCTCTCACTCGCTCGCTCGCTCGCTCGCACGCGCGCGCCTATTCGCGGTTTTTATTATCCCATCTAATAGTTGTGACAAGAGAAAGAAATGTGTTGAGCTTGTTGTCTAAGTGACGATAGATAGATGTGAAGGATAGTATCGGAGGGAGGAGAAAGAGGAAGAATATAATAATTACAGTAGATAGAATTCTAAGAGTGATAGAGGAATAGAAATAGGTAGAGGAAGAGGAAAAGAATAAGCAAGAGAAATAAGAAGAGGAAGAGTAAGAAGAAAGAGCGTAATAGCGATGACGAGGCATCCACCGGCGCGGAGGACGGCACGCGGTTGCCGGCGTTGAGGACGTCGGCACGGGAAGGACGTCCGAGCGAGGGCCGACGCCGGACGAGGAGAGATCGCGGCGATAGGGCTCGATCGCTCATCGGCCAGGCGATATGAGTTCGAAATTCATAATCGATAGTATGCTACCAAAGTATCATCAGCAGTTTCATCACCAACAACTGTTCACGAGCACGAATCCCGGTACGATACAGGCCTGTACCGCTGCGAGCAGTCCGGCGAGCGCGGCTGCGAGCTTAGAATCAAGCCTATCCGCGGCTGCGGTCGCGGCCGCGGCAGTAAATTACGCACAGCAGCACAATTCGCCGAGTCCGACGGGCTCGAGCCCTCAACACTCGGGTAGTTCGGCCTCGACCTCGCCGGCGGCCCGCACCGCATCAAGCATGTATCCTTACGTTTCGGCCGCGGCCGCGCACCATCATCATCAGCAACAGCAAGCGGTCGCAGCGGCCGCGTTCGGTGCGACCTCCAGCATGGTTCCTGGATTCGGTTCGAGCGCGGCCGCAGCCTCCAGCGCTGCCCTCGCCGCAGCAGCGGCCGTCGACGCCGCGACAGCCGGTGACAAATCTTGCCGATACACCGCGAGCCTCGCTGGAAATGTCGCACCAACATCGGCCGATCCTATGGTCAACTACACCCTTGGCCATCATCATCAAAACGGCGCTACTCCTGGTAGCCTCGTCTCTTCCGCCTCGGCTTCCTCCGCCGTATCGGCCGCTTCCGCATCTATGGCCGCGGCGGCACAGTTCTATCATCAGGCCGCCGCGGCCTCAGCCGTCGTCGACCCTCTCACCTCTTGCCAACAGCCTACTACCGGTCAACCTGGTATCTCGGACATTCCTCGCTACCCCTGGATGTCCATTACAGGTGAGTACCGATTATCTAAAACTGTACGTGTCTATAGCATTTTTCTCTATCACGCTTCTTTGCGATCTCGCCAAATTCATTTTTAAACCTACCTGTACATCTATAAACTCATCGATCAATATTCAATGAGATCTATCATTACCCAACGTCACGATGTTTTACATTTTGAAACTAGCTTCGCTTCGCTACAATTTTATTTCTTTGTTTCTTCGCAATTAAACATCGTACATTCCAGCTCACGCCGAAGCAATAACTTCCATTGTTTAACGCGAAACTCGTTCGTGTTGTACATAATGCATTGTCCGTGTACTACCTTCGACGATTCTTCCTCGTTAATTTATTAACCCAAATCAAAGTGTCGATGTCGTCTTATCGGCTTGTTTCTCGCGTCGCTAATGTTATTCGAGCGTAAGCATTTAAGTGAAGTCGCGAATGAGGATATACTCAGTTTCTTATTTTCTATATCTATCGTCGTTCTTTGTACATTCTCTTAGAGCGATAAACATTTTATAAAAGTATTGAAAAACTTTAAAGAAATAATTCATTTGCCCCGACATACCTACGAAATTATTAGAATATTCTTCTTCGTAATACGATCGATCCTGAGATCGAACGTTATCGCATTATTTTGTTAGAATATTCATAAATAGTATTTTTGCCTAGAGAATTCGTTAAATTTACAAACATAGATTCGTAACCGCGATAAACACGGCTTCGGGTTCACGAAGTCGCGAATTTAAAAAAAAATATATATTCTTTTGGTTTTAAATATGTTATTCAAAAATTATGCATGCTTCACATATATCAAATTATTTCCTTAATTCTATGTAAGAGACTATGTAAAAAGATAAATGGTGACTCCGTAACGTAAAGAGCAATTAAAACAGGATATCATAGAAAATAAGTAAGTACTTCGATTAAGACGTAATTATCGGATATGCAAATTGTTTAAGCCTGTTTCCTATCGCTGTTTCATAATGATGAAACGATTTGATGCTAAACTCTTTGTTTTCGTTTCTCCGATCACTGAATATTCTCCGTCTGATATCATTCATTTCGTCCAATAAACTGACGATCGTTATTAGATTGCAGTATATGGACTTGCTAATAAGAAAATAACGACACATCGATGACAATGAGATGTTAATGAATTAATGTCCTTCCTTCGAATAATTTTACACGAATAAAGTAAAGTAAACATGCATTACGTATTTCCATTTCACGCTTACTAAGTAATATTTGAGATCGATATTCTTTCTAATCCAAATATTTACATAATTAAATCAAACGGTAAATTTTCACTTCTTAGTTGGCGATAAGCAGTGTTTAATCGTACCGATTGTAAATTGTTAATCTTATAACGTAAAAACGTACCTACGGTTGTTGAAGATCAACTATTCGACGATTGAAACGATAAATTCGTCTACGAAATTATTAATAACACCGCGAACAGTAGGATACTACGAGACAAAATAGAACAACGAAGAAAAGAACGACGCGGGGAAAAAAAGAAATGTCGTCGCCGGGGGCGTAATCCGGCGCGGCTTAAATTGAATCGGGAGACAAAAAGGATTACGAGAGATGTGCTTCAGCGGTGCCGATCCTCCCTTTAATCCTCCCCGCTGGTTGAAATTATTGCGAGCTTTGTGCGTCTCACTGCTAAGAGTTTCCTAACTTTCTAATTGCATCTTGTTGGAGCGGCGAAACGCATGAAACGTCGGAACCCCCTTCTTCCTCACTTCTCCCTCCCTTCCTCCTTACCACCCTCCTACCCTTCCTCTTTCTCTTTCTCTCTCTCTCTCTCTCTCTCTCTCTCTCTTTTTATTCGTCTTTCTCTTTCGCTTTGCGTCTCTCTGTCGGCTTAAGTCTCTTAACTCTCAACGTTGTATATATCTACTTAAGTTTGTATCTTGCAAAGGCGAGCATCCGCTAAAAAGTTCGACGAACGTGAATATCACTCTCTCTCTCTCTCTCTCTCTCTCTCTCTCTCTCTCTCTCTTTCTGTTCTTTTTTTCTTTTTTGTTAAGAAGAAAGAAACCTTGACTTCGTTTAGCTTCGTTCCTCTTTCTCTTTCTCTTTCTCTTTCTCACTCGAAGACGTCATGCATTCGCAGACTGTCTTGGGAACGTTGTCGCCCGATGAAAATATCGTAATATAATTTACAAGGACGTCGAGTCTTTTAATCAGCGGACGCTGACGACCCTCGAGTACGTCTCTATAATGACATTTTTCTTGTTTTGCAGATTGGATGAGTCCCTTTGACAGAGTCGTATGCGGTGAGTAAAGCTCTTTTTATCGTAAGATCGCTCATATTTATTCCGCATTTCTCTTGTTAATTAGAATCGTAACGTAGTACGTTATACGACCGAGGAGATTCCGCTAAAAATATATTCGCAAATGCTACCGGGTTTCAATAAAGTAATACGTAGTACTTACGTACCTACATACATACGTACCTAAGTACGTAGATTACTTACATACCTATCTACGTGCATACATATGTATATATACATATATATATATATATATATATATATATATATATATATGTATGTATGTATGTATGTATTTATGTATGTATATGTTTATACATACGTCGGAAATACGCGACAAAAGGGTTCTCAAACGATATCGTTATTAGGGGGAAACCTTACGAGTCGCGTATAAAAGGATTCGTGTTTCTTCCTTGCGTAGGACGCCCTCATACAGCTACATATGGTAACCATATTTTTCTTCGCCGATTTCTATTCACAGGGAGGATACCCCTTATAGTTTCTTTCGAAACTTAGATTACAAACCATTTTTTTTCTTTTTCGAGTGCGTAGTTCTACGATGAATGTTATTGACAATAGATGTTTATTATTATTAAAAAAATAATAAAAGAAAAGAAAATAAAATAAAAGAAAAAGGCAAATAAATCATCGTAGCAGCATCGATTGATAACGATTGATATGTTATCGTGAAATTCTTTATGACGTATTGTTTTGTAATTAATTCGGTTGTACGGATCAACGGATAAAAAGATATAATATAAGTTGGATAACCACTTGGTTGGATACTTAGCGACTTAGATCTGAAACGTCTAATCTTTCGAGAAACGAAAAGGCACGCCTACGTAGCCACTACGTAATATACGTGGGATCTTTTGAGCGCGTCAAGAGCAAGGTCATGGTTTGGGAACATTCACGTGAGTCGTACTACCGGCCGCACGCGCGAAGTTGTATCCTATTCATTTATGATACTTGCGCATGCAAGAAGGACATGTATACGGCCAACTACACCTGTCGTCACCGTGATAATGTTGCTGGCGAATAATCCGGCGCCTATCTTTTATAGAGCCACTTACGGTCGTACAATGGCGTAGTAAATAGCGATTAGATAAAATTAAAACTTCAAACACTTTTTATTTTATTATCTCGGTTTGTTTACGCTCGCCGGTTAATAATTTCATACGGACCTCGTACACCCGGATTCTGAAGCCATGGTCAAGCCTATCGTTCCTGTCGGACGAGAAAGGCTTAGCCGATATTTTTCTCTCGTGCTCGATAATATTTACAAGATCACCAGAGCTAACACCGACCGAGTTATATATGCACGTATGTACGTATGTGTGTATGCATGTACGTATGTATATGTGTGTACGTAAGTACGTATGTTGGGTATATACGCTCTGTTGAATTCGCAATTTCTCTCCTTTCTCAAAGATTAGGAATATCTCTTTATTTCTTTAATAATGAAATGTAAACCATTATTATCGTAATATATTAGATGGTTAATATTATAAATTTTTATCATAATTAATAATATTAGGTGTACACATGCGATTCGTTGAAAATTAAAATAGCCGTCCTAGATCATCGAGAATTATTTATTATTCTCAAGAAAACAAACCTATTCTACGTGTTACCCATCTACATAAAACGTTTGTAAAAGAAGAGCGAAAAAATGTTAAAGTAGAAATCTCATGAGTCCGTTTCACTAGCTTTCAACGATGCGTTTATATTACTCGAGCCAGGCTTAGGGTCGAGTAGAACGTTAAAGAGAGGAAAGAAAGAAGAAGAGGGAAACGATGACGGCGTGACGAGGAGTGGGCGTAGATCGTGCTCATAAAATCATTACCTATCATCCTTTACACTTTTATGGAGCGAACCCGATCTTCGTTAGTCGTTACAACGAGGCCGCATTGCGAAAACTCTACAATCTGACTTCTTTATAGTCGTTGAAAGAATGTAATCGAATTACAACAATTATTACATTACAGACTCTTGAGAATTTTTATGGTTTGCCGCTTTTTAAAATGCTTCAATTCATCCCTTCTACCCTCGACCGATCGGTAAAAGCTAATCTTTTCAACATTTTACATTTAAATGTATAATAATAAATAATAATAAAAATATTAACGAAGATGTATTTAACAAAAGTATAAGACATATTACGTCCTTGGAAAAATTTCGTATATATCATATATATCCGTGTCGCTTAATTATCGATCGGCCAATGTCGATCTATCGTAAGGAAACAATTTTCTAACCGGCCCCTGAGAAATTGGAGTATCATTGATGGCAAGTTATAACCAAGAGAAAAAGTTTCGTTTTGTGCACGTACGAACCGAGAAGGATGGTCCATCTATCCGGAATTCGTCCCACGAAGCGTACTTGGAACGAAATTGCGATAGGTGTCATACTTTTTGAGAGAATATTCGATGGCTCCTGGATGCAGAGAGAGAGAGAGAGAGAGAGAGAGAGAGAGAGAGAGAGAGAGAGAGAGAGAGAGAGAGGGAAAGAGAGAGAGGGAAAGAGAGGGAAGAAGAGAGAGAGAGAGCGCGTGCGAACGAAATAGAAAGAAAGAGGGAGAAACGAAGTCGAAGCGACGGCGCTAAGAGTGACTATGGAGGAGGAAAAGAGCAAGAGAGAGAGAGAGAGAGAGAGAGAGAGAGAGAGAGAAAGAGAAGGGGTGATGGTGGAGGATGGGAAAGGTGGAGAAGAGGTCCAGGTAGGGGAGGAACAAGCAGGGACGATGAAATGGGATAATACCGACGCTGCAGGACGCGGCAGCCATCATCGAATGCTAATGAGGGGTTGCCGGCTCTCGGGGCGGAGGATTCAGCTCGTAGAACGACGCAGCTTCGGCCTGATTATAAATTATACATTATCTCGCGCTAACCTCCTCTGTACACACCAAAATCCAACTAGGCGTACGTACGCGCGTTCCGTTACTATCGCGTGAACACCCCGTGACCAGCAACCCTGGTTCTAACCCCTCTTGGAAAAGTACGACAATCCTGAACTCTCATGAAAGCGAGTTTTGCGATCGTTTCGACCGTCGACGCCTTTTTCCTCTGTTCCTCGCGAGAATTCTCTCTCCTTCCTATTTTCTTTCATCCTATTTTCTTTTTCTGTTTTTCTTTTTTTTTTTTTAACGTAGCATTCTCCTTTTTATCGTTTCTTTTAAGAAAGAGAGAGAGAGAGAGAGAGAGAGAGAGAGAGAACGTGCTTGATCTAACTTATGAAAGAAAATCGTTGGGAGTATAAAAGGACGAGAATATGACGGAGGGTGACAAAAGGATAGACGAGATGTGGCTAAAAAATAGCGAACGAGTTCGTGAAGAGACACGAAGAGAAGTAGGGAAGAAGAGGCAGGTCAGAAAGAGAAACAGAGAAAAAGATATATATAGAGAGAGTGAAAAAGAGAGAGAGAGAGAGAGAGAGAGAGAGAGAGAGAATCGTGTTGTCACAGAGATTATTGAAACTGCAGTTTTATGGGCCTTAAAAGCAGTTTAATTGCCGTTATATAAGTGTTTATGCGCTGCTAGCTTTGGCCTCCGCCTGCGCCACCCCAAACGTTTATTTTATGGTCATACGGCGCAGCGCGTACCCCGTTTTGTCGCGTGCCGAAAGCATCATACCAGTCAAATCCCCAGGACGACCGGTCGATTCTAAACGTCACCGTACGTTTACACTTTCCTGCACCACCTCGAAAGGCCGCCTTACTTTTATCTCTTCTACCTTAAACCGGGCTGCTGAATCGTACCGTCCTTCTACGTAGGAAGCATCCTGCTATCGTTGAGAATCGCGCGCCCAACCGATCGCAGGTCTTCCCCTCCTCCCGTCCCCTCTATACATTTTATAGCTTCGCATTTGTGCTCCAATACGAGGAGGAACCGGCGCTCCTGTAATTCCCGAAATGCGATATTAATGGACGTAAGTGCGAATTTAAGGGAGCGCGCTACCTATTTCGCCTCGACCAATTTGCTTCTATACTCGCCGACGGACAAAAACCTTTTATCTCTACTGTTGTTAAGAATCGACTTTTTTTTACGTGATTTCATGATAAATGCACGAAACAATGAGATTTGAATTAAAAATTTCCTATTAATTCTTCCTCTTAAAATCCACACCCGATCCTTTTACTCTCTGTCTACAATAATATTATATATGTATGTGTGTTCAAAAACAGACGTGCTCGAACAAACGTACCTCGATTTATGAACTACTGCGCGAAAGGAAGAAAAAGAAAAAAGTAATCACCGTTGTTTCATTCGCGTACGTAATAATACGAATTTTTACATTTAACACGAGCTAATGCGATACGCAGGTGCGTCATATCGATATGTTTCTCAGGGTCGTGGTAATTCCAACAAGGAATAGTTTCACTTCGAGGCACGTCCTGTTTCCAACGATAGAATCCTCGAAAAAAGTTTCAGCGAGACGTTCGCATAAGTATGCAACCGATGTCCCTTACCTGGCATAACGATAATATGCATGTATGCAAACGGTCAAGAGAGAGACATATTGTGGACATTTGTATAGAGCATTCGTAGGAACGATGCAACGACGCGTCCAACTACATCTCGGAGTTTCCCCGATAACACTACAGAATGGCTTTGAGAGACGGGGGGGGGGAGGGGAGGGGCTCTCGTTCATCCACTTAAAAAGTTACTACCCCGTATTCCGTACGGATATAAATAAATACGTCGCAATTTTATTACTACAACTTTCATTTTCTTATAATTATTACATCCCAGCGAAATTTCATTCTCACAATCATCCCCTTTTCTCGCTTTCAACAAAGGTTAGAACTCTAATGGACCGAACTCTAATAGCGAGATGCTTCGATGAAACTAAAAAACTTTCTTTTTTCAAATACTTTCATTTTTTTTCTTCGTCCTTCCTTTCTTTCTTTCTTTATTTCTTTCTCTTTCTCTTTCCGTTACTTTAGTGACAACAGGGAAGTAAAAAGCCACGTACCCCTTCACGGCAAAATCTCGACTCTTTTAAGGGATAGCTACTTTTTTACCGAACTTTCTCCAATACCCTTTTTGTCACGATTCCCGTCATGGACAATTCCGAATAGTAGAAAGTAAAGTTTACCTGATCGACAAGGATCGACCGATCGCCGTGCGTAAATCACCGATGCTTTTTTTTACTGCTCTAGCAAAGTGAAAGTAAAGGCTGCTTTGACTATATCTCTGACGAAAATAAAAAAAAAAAGAAGAAAAAGAGAAAGAACATTTTGCTAGATAGACTCGATCAAATCTTAAAAAAAGAAATTCTCGCTATTATATTTATTTCATGATCATTACCGGAACAATTATTATATTATTAATGTTGATAAAAAAAAAAAAAAAAAAGTATTACAATCGGACGAATATTAAACGAGTGAATACTATTATAATGTGAATAATTTTTCTTTTTTTTTATCACGAATTCCGGTTCTATTCGATGAGATAACGATTTTTTAGAGGAACAACATTTTTTTTTGTTTTGTGATATCATTACACTGCGAAAACATTATACGCAAATATAGTACCATTACTCATGTAATTGTGTTAACGATTCTCATGTCATTACACTTTAAGTATATAACTCTTCAAGTTTGTTTTGCATCATGCTCGTAACTTTGCGAACTTATCTTTAAACGATAAATGGTTCGTAGATTCCTTGAAAAAAAATACTTCACCGTATATCCAAATGTATTCGTCTTGATATCTATGCGTTTACGGGCGATGTTACAAGTGAAAGACAGTCTTTATAAAAACGTATGAAATTAATAAGAAGGAAAGAAAGAAAGAGAGAGAGAGAGAGAGAGAGAGAGAGAGAGAGAGAGAGAGAGAGAGAGGACGAGAGAAACGTCGTCATCCATCGGAAGTAATCGTTTCAGTTTTTACGACGTGCCAGATTTTCCGATATCCTCGTAAATTTCTACTAATGCCGCCGTATCGTTTCATTGCCGTATAAACAAAACGCATGGCTCCTGGCTCTGATTCTTTCTCTCTCTTTTTTTTTATTTTTTATTTCGTATTTTTATTTTTTATTTTTTATTTTTTTTTATTTTTTCCCTTTCTTTCTTTATCTATTCTTTTTTTATTTTTCATTTCTATTTTTTTTTCTTTTATCACCACACAATAAATTCATCCTATACTCTTGATACATTTTAACGCGACGATGTACAATAATAGAAGAACAACACATATGATTGGCTTAACGACGTGACACGATTTTGTGGTCACTTTTAAAGTATGAAAAAAAAAGAAAGAAAGGAAAAATAGAATACGATGTAAAATAGGAAAGGAATCGTGGTTGTTTTTTCTTTTTCTTTTAAATAAAAAGATATTTAATAATTACCACCGACGTAGTGGTATGCTCTTAACCGATCGAAGCGTATCGCATAAGTACTTCGATAAAACGTAAAAGTTTGATCGCTTCATCGTAAAAGATCGAAGTCTTTTTTCGGGAGAATAGTCAGATAGGACAGAAAGGTATTTAGACGAACGTGCTCCTTCTCTCTCTCTCTCTCTCTCTCTCTCTCTCTCTCTCTCTCTCTCTCTCTCTCTCTCTCTCTCCTTTTTTTACGTTTGTCAGTGTTCCCAGAGAAAGTAGATTTTGGTGGTTTAATCTTTTGTTCTAGTTGCAGGAAGCACGTGCGATCCTTGCAAAGACTCTGCGGTCATTCGCGTTCTAATTTAGAAAGGCAGCCATTAACCTTAATGAACTGATTACCAAGGGAGCTTGGCTAAGCGCACATATAATGTACGCAAATACATAGGATACGTAGATAGGTGTATATAGATATACGACGGTTCCCGACAATCGCAAAAAGGTTTGAAATATCGAAATGTACGTTTAAACGGACGTAGAAGCCTCCCATCTGTTTGCCAGCATACCCTGCTAATTATTGCCGGATGGTATAATTTATCGCAATTATACCATCACTTTTATCCCGGAATCGCTTTTATTCTCTCTCTCTCTCTCTCTCTCTCTCTCTCTCTCTCTCTCTCTCTCTTTCTATTTTTTTCATCTTTCTTGTTTTTCCTTTTTTCTTTCTTTCTTTCTTTTCTTTTCATCGCACTGGATTCCATATAAGGAGGCTTTTGACCGTTCTCATTCGAATTGCTTTAACTCCGATCGACCGCCTAAAGTCCTGTTCGTGTAACCTTCGCTCTATTAATTTACTCGACTCTGCCATTTCCCCCTCGGATACACGGCGAAAGGCCCCCGTAAGATCTTCGCCGTTAAATTACGCTCGTACCGCGATAGGTAGGTAGGTATATTGGCGTTCGAAATCGCGGATTTCAATTAAAATAATCGACTCCTCGTTGTAACGAGCAAAATGAAATCACTCGCTCGCTCACTGAAATAAGAACGAAGCACGTGCGAATCGCGATCGCAAATTCTTGCATATTAGTCGAATACGCCCCTTCTTTCTATGCTACCGTATTTAGTCGCATTAACCGAAGATACGTATCGAATGATTTTCCTCTCGATCTTGAATAATTCAACGAGTCACCGAACTGAAACACAGTGGGAATTTGTATTCCATAATCGTTGATCTAAACTTATATACTAATTGCTATTCTTTCTATCCCGTCGACGCGGCAATAACAATTTATATTAATGTTTCTTATTATTTAGTCGATCCATATTATATCGGATATGCATCGTTAGAAAAAAAAAGAAAAGAATCACGTGTACTCACGCCAATGTTGTTAACGATTCATCAACCGACCAAATATAATTACGATTATTGCTACCACTCGATTGTCTGTTTCTGTTTTTGTTTTTTTTTTTTTTTATTACGACTTATTCAAGATTTTTATCCGAATCGCAAAGACAAACTCGTAATCGAGGTACAATTCTTTTTTTTCTCTTTTTTTTTTTTTAATCTCATTTACCATCGAAAGTCAAGTTAAAGTGGAGAAATCTCTCTCTCTCTTTCTCTCTCTCTCCTTTTTTAAATCTCACTCGTGAAATTCAAATTAAAGAACCCTCGTGCGGTTCGTTTTGGTCGTTCGTTAAAAAGAAGAAGAAGAAACAACAAAAAGAAGAAGTAAAAAAAACAAAAAATAGTCGAATCATACAGAAAGAAGGTAGATTTCTAAAACGTGTAACGAGTATTTACCCTCTCTTCCTACTCGTGGCGATTTGGACCATTCGCGTTACCGGCTCGCTTTTGGCCCCTTTTAGCTAAAAGTTTCTCTCCCCGTAACAAACATCTCGTTTCAGGGAGAGTTTTCAACAGATATCGCAATTCTCCTCCGGTCGGTCGGTCGTCGTTGCTAGCGTCAAACTTCTCTTCATCTCTATGCCGAAACTTTAGTTTACCGTAGTGTTTAAGAGAAAAATCGCCTTTTCTCCATAGCGGAAGTTCGTCGTGGATAGTCAAGAGTATCTCACCCTTATCCCTCCAAGTGCCTTCACTCATTCTCTCTCTCTCTCTCTCTCTCACTCTCACTCACTCACCAACTCATTCACTCACTCATTCTCTCACTCTTTCTTCCTTTACCTCGTCCGTGTTCGTCCAACGACGAATTCCGAAGAAAACTTTCTTGATGCAAAATGAAGACGATGCTCTTTTACATTTTATCTTGATAACCTTTCCCATTTATGCCGTTGGGATAAAAGGATTAAAGCTGGACTATTTTTCGACTGGATTTCTTAAGAATTTTTGGGAGTTTTCTTCATTACACTAACCTCGACCAAATCGAATGGTAAATGTATATAAGAAAAAAAGGGAAAACGCGTTACGCGTTTCACTTCTCAACAACGGCAAATCGGATTTCCTCGAATCACCCCTTCCCCTACCCCCGCCCACCTTTCTTTCCACGTCCTGTCGTACTCTCGTGGATTTCAAGTTCATCGACGGCGTTTCAAAGGGAAACGAGCGCGCGGGATGGTCGTTAAAATCGAACGATACGACGCGTCGAGCGGTGTCGGTTACACGCTCGATAAAATTTTATGAGGAGGACACACAGAGCGATAGCGAGAAACGCCTGACGATTGACGAAGATACCCGATTTCACGAATTTTTGACGAAAGTGAGAAGGATCGAGATAATATATTACAATTCTCTTTTCGTCC
>OU426995.1:2540018-2555018 GCA_911387935.1 Dolichovespula saxonica | reverse complement strand
ATATATGTCAGACAAACGATACGTTGAAACTTCCATCCCGATTATTTATGCACAATCAGTGCTACGTTTCTTTGAAGTAAAAAAAAAAAAAATGATAAAAAAAGAAAAAGAAAAAATAACAAACGAGAAACAAAAAAGAAAGAGAAGAGAGAAGTCACGGTAAATAGAATGGAAACCGTTTAGCTAACTTTAGCCGGAACGAAAGGGTCACGTACGTCCATTGAGCAAAATCTAAAAGCACGATACGAGTCTGCATCGAAGCGACGAACCATTTTACAAGTTATTGACCCTCACACGAGGTCTATAGTGAAGTAGAAGAAGAAGAAGCCTTAAGGGAGCAAGCACGACGAATTATTTCGATGTCAAGAGAGTAGTATGTTCGAGATAAACGCTATTATCCATCTTTATCTATTCTCCTCTGTCCTTCCGAGTTTACTTTCTCATTTATACGATCATTAGGTTCGATTTATAACGAACGTTACTAATTACATATTTTAATTCAAAGTAATGAACGAATATTGCCGATATATCTCGAATCCAACAATTCCTAACATCTTCGTAATAAGTTATATAAATTCGTATCATGTGCCTTTGACAATCTTGTTCCTTTGTCCCTCTTTCATTCGATGGATGAAAAAACGTTTGAATCGAAGCAAAAAAAAATATGATCACCAATGTCTACACCAAATCTGTGATGGCAAGGGAGAAGGGGGTAACATTGCGAGGAACGTACGCATATATATATATATATATATTTATATATATTTATATATATATATATATATATATATATATATATATATATATATATATATATATATATATAGTTGGCGAGCGATCTGGTCTGAATATCGGGCAGGTACGTCGCCGTGCTCTTTCACGGTATACCCATGATACAGCTTATCACGACTTTTATCCCTCGATAAAAACTAAAGGCCCCATTTCCAGCTTTTGTACTGCCCGCGGCTCCAGTGGAAGGTATTGCGCCTGCTTCCCCAGCTTACCTCTACGTACATACCTACGTGCATAGCCAACCGGTAGCTTCGTTTGTTTCTCTCTCACTCAATCCCTAGTTATATACATATATATACTTACATATATATATATATGTGTGTGTGTGTGTGTATGTATGATACGTGAAAAGAGCGAGCGAGAGAGACAGAAAGAGAGAAAGAGTCACATTTTCTAGCTGTGCACAGCAAATACGATAGCTGGCAAGGTTCTACGTAGACTACGTGGGCTCGTGTCTCGCGAAGAAGAAAAACATGGAAACGTTCGTATGGTATGTACAAGTACGTACGTATGTACAACGAGCTTCAGTCTATTCGTATTAGAGTCCGTTCTACGAAGTTGATCTCCTATACCCCTCGACGGTAATGTTCAATAGTAGTGGTGGTGGTGGTGGTGGTTGCCGGGTGATCGAGGACATTGGTGGGGGGTGCCAAGTCATAACGAAGGGGTCGGGAGGATGGTGGAATCGTTACCGGAGCTTGCGAACGAGAGCGCATGTGCGTTCTATTCCCTTCTGCCGAGCGCATTGCATCCAAGGGAGCAGCCATGAAGGAACGAGGATGCGGAGTTCGGAGGGCTTGCTTGGTAGCTGGCTGGCTGGCTGGCTGGCTGGCTGGCTAGATGGCTGGCTGGCTAGATGGCTGGCTGGCTGGCTGGCTGGCTGGCTGGTTCGAAGGTGGGGATAGACCCCGTGGGAGTTCTTCTATCTTACTGCTTTTATTATATGTGTGTTTGCTTAACGACTCTTCCTTCTTCTTGGTCCATGGACCGTGTAGTCAGCCAGTCGTTCCATGATCGCGCTTTCGCAAAATGCATTTGAATCCCAGCCTTTCGACGATTTGATAATGACGCATAGTCGAATCATTGTCATACGCACAAATTCACTATGTTAATTCCTCGTTATCAAAGCTCCTATTCAAATGTTCAATCGTAAAACTTTCAATCGATAAACTTCGTATATAATGTACGTAATAATCTGATTATTTTATTTCACACATTTTCTCGATCGATATTTTGATGAAATAAAATTTATTAACAATAACTATTGAGTGTTACGAATTTTTTCATATTTTGTATTGTTTTAATTTATTGCTTCCTTTTTTTTTAACTTCAAATTATTTCCTCGCGGGGTTGACAAGACGAACATTTGCAAGAACTTTTTGTATCGAGTTGCAGGAATTAATCAGTGTCTCATATGCAACCGCAAAAGATAAGATTATAATCTCACGAAAACATTCGTTCGTATATACTGTTTCCTCCATGGAATAAATAACGATCCTCCGTCATGATACACACGTTTCACGGAAATACAAAATTATCAGGGATTATTTTTCGTTGGTAATATCTCTCTCTCTCTCTCTCTCTCTCTCTCTCTCTCTCTCTCTCTCTCTATCTTTCTCTCGGAATTTATTTATACTATACGAAGGTTTTAAACATGCTGTACTCGCCTTGAACTCAACAGAGGTATTATAAGCCATCAGACGCAATGAACTTAGAAGACCTTGCGTTATTGCTTGAATGCGCTTAAATAATGTGTTGAGGGAGGGCGGGAGATAGAGAAGAAGGGAAGGAGGGAGGAGAGAACGCGATACAATGGACCGTCTAAACTAGGCTACTGGACTATTAGTAAAGCAAGGAGAAAGATTTATTTCTTTTTTTTTTCAAGTATTCCTCGAACAAAATATTGTCTCTATAAAAATCTAAAATTTAAACAATAAATTAATTTGATAAAATTATCGGAATACCTTCCTATTTCCTTTTTTTTTTATTTTCATTTATTTTCTTCTTTTTATAACTTATCTAAAATCAGTTATATTGATTTTCGACAATTTACAGTTATTGTTTCTGACGCTGAATATGGCGTAAACGTGTAAGATAATACTTTATGCGAACGAGCACGGAAAGTTCTCAGATAGCCGAAGGCATGTCGACGGAGATCTCAATCACATTGTTCAACGATATAAGGCGATGCTATCATGGTTGTCACGATTTGATGGAGCGGTAATGGCTCGGCCAATATGTACATTCTTACGGAGGGTTCGCCAGATATATATATATATATATATATATATATATATATATATATATATATATATATACATATATAAATATATGTATATATATGTATATGTATATATATTATGTTACCTTTATCTTTGTGCTTGTGCATGTATATAGATACGAGAGGAAAGAAGAAGGATGCATTACAAACACATTTCAGGCACTTTCATGTGCAGGTTAAACATCTCTGAGTTGTAAATGTCCATTGGCGCAATGTCTTGAGTCGTCCGAACTCGTTCTTGTTACTTCCTTAAAAGAGAGCGAAAAGGAAGAGAAAAGAAGAGGAGAGATGAGAAGAGATGAGATGAGAGGAGATGAGAAGAGAGAAGAGAGAAGAGAGAAGAGATTAAAAGGAGAAAGGGTGCGTAACACGTTCTAATATCGTAAAGCCGCAACGTGCTCCGATTAAACATTATCTCAGGAGTCGAATGTTTCTCACTAGGAGGATAGGCACATCCCAGCAATATAAGCTCTCAACCGGATAAAATCTTATCCCAGCTCAATTATTTCTTTCAATAACCGACTCCTCGCAATTTTCACAGCGGCCAAACGGAGCCGCCATATCGATATAAAGCAACCAACCAAGTTGACAATTCTCTCGTTAACTCGAGGCATTCTATATTAGATCGAGAAGGCCGATAAAATAGGGATATTAACGGATAACGATATTCCTATCAGCATTCGATTCGCTTAAATGACCGTATCATTTAAACAAGATATTCCAATAACGTAAAATCTTGTTAGCGACTAATGAGTAATAATCATCCTGATCGTGCGCGCTTTCTACTTAGAGAATCGTACACTCACGTGCGTTACTTCACGGATAGTTAGATATTTTTCGGAAGCGATGCTCGCGCCGTCATAGCTTAACGTCGGTTGTCCTAAATTGCAGGAGCACGACTTTTATTAGCGGAAAGAGACACCATGGCATTTGCATGTAATGGCGACGCAGTAGGTGGGAGTGAGGATGGGGAGTGTGGAGAGAGCAGGGATTGGGGTGGAAAGAGGGTGCTCGGTACGATGGAAAATATGAGGGTTGAAAAGGGACGTCGAGGAGGAGGGGATCAAAGGTGGTTCGTAATTAGACTCTTAAAGGTTCTACAGGGAGCTTGCCGTCCATCCGTTGTATTGTAAAGGAAAAGGGAGAATTTTTCGAAGGGTGCGTACTTTTGCAAGTACGGAACACAGCCATCTAAGGTTTTCAACGTTTTCAAAGTAGGGCGACGTTACCTACATGTCGTTCTTTATTATAAAATGAAAATTTAATTCGGTATAGGAGCATCATCCCCCTCGCGAGATGGAATCGCGAGACGAGATTACATGTATTTTAGTACTGGCAGTGCGCCATACCGAGAGGTACTTTATTTTTGAAAAGTCCTCCCCCACGGCTACACACAGTCACTCTCGGCACTATGAAATTTCTTCTGGGACATTGGCGTAATTAGCACGAGGGTCCTGTATATTTTATAAAGTTAGCGACTTAAATGTCCTATTGGTAAGAATATATACTTAAACGCATGAACGAACGAACGTGAATAATCGCTGAACTTGGAAAGAAAAAACAGCGATGTGCCAGCAGCGGCGGCGGTCCGCCATAATCGAGAAGATATTTTTCGTTTAGAGAAACAATATCACTGCTACTCTCTCTCTCTCTCTCTCTCTCTCTCTCTCTCTCTTTCTTTCTCTTTCTTTCTCTTTCTCTTTCTTGACCCATCCGGTGTACTCTTATAAATTTCACTGGCGGCTTTACAATTTTGTGGAAGATTAGAGCCACCATCCGGAGAAATAACTACACGTTCAGTCGACGAACATGGATACACCTACACGCATAAAGGGGAGAGAGAGAGAGAGAGAGAGAGAGAGAGAGAGAGAGAGAGAGAGCGGAGGACGCCATAGCCAGCATCTGGGCGAGATCCGATCCTTCTGTGCGCGCGCGCGAACGCATCTCGAAAGCACGGAGGAAGCTTGTGTTTCGTGGGTGTAGTGTGTGTGCGTGGCATGTATGGCAGATACACGGCAGATAATGGGAGGCGCCCTTATGGATGGCGTTTGGGTTCCACCGGGAACAATGGAGCCCACTCTCCTCCTCTCTCTCTCTCCATCCATCCTTGTCGGAATCCTTTATTACTAGTCGCTATATATATATATATATATACACCTATACACGAACAGGATACCCTCATATATATTGTATATGCGTTTGTGCGTATATACATACATATACCTATATATATCTATATATATATATATATATATATATATATATATATATATATATATATATATATATCTGGGGTCGGGAACGTACCTGTACACCCCACGCGGTATGGAACGAGCTGTCCAACCAATCAGGATTTAAGTCTACAGCGAGACGTGATGAACCGCTTGTGGCAAAATACGTACATACGCACACAAGCGTACGTGCATGCCCTGTGCGTGTGCACCTGTTTCATTTAATCGCGAAGGATAGGTACGATTATAAGGGTCGACGCCGGATAAATCGATTTTGACTTTCCTACCAGTTAGCTAACATTTCTTCGTGTCGATTGCCATTAGAACGGTTTCATGGGATGTTACCTTCTTTATGTCCAATAGGTGGATAGATATTTAAAAGGTTTAAGGTTTCATTCATCCATTAAGAAATTATTTCTTTTCACATTAGGATCGTTGTTGATTAAAGTTCCTCCATCGTTGTCTCTCCTCGATCAACAATATTCGCCGAATCCTTTAAATAAATATTGTAATTCCGCGAACGACGAAGACAAATGGCGTCCAGTTTTCGAGTACCTACGTCTTCTCATTTCCACCCACGAATGTGTATAGCTCTCCGTCTTTGTCCAATCGTGGAGTCCTCGCCGTTGGAGACTCGCCGATATTCATTCGTAAATATCTCAAAACGGCTTAATTTCGTGGCGCAGCGGTGGAATAAAATCTCGAGCCGGTGAAAAATGCAGAGTTGGTCGGGGAAAGAGAAAGACGGAGACGGTCAAAAGAGTGTGTTTGCGCGTGCGTGTGTGTGTGTGAGAGAGAGAGACAGAGATTGAGAAAGAGAGAGAGAGAGAGAGAGAGAGAGGTGAAAGGAAATAGAAAAGAAAGAAGAAAGAAGACATAGCATCCTCCATCGTCATCCATGGACGCTTTCTTCTTCTTTTGCTTTTTCTTAGTATGATAAGAGTGGGAGAGAGTATTCGTGTTACTCGTCCCATCAATATCAGCTGCTCTCTCCCTCTCGCTCTCTCTCTCTCTCTCTCTCTCTTTCTCTCTCTTTCTCTTTATATATAGTTATATATATGTTTGTATATATGAGAGAAAAATTTCCGACGATAACTCTGAAATTTGTTTCGCATTGACGATTTATGAGACTAATCCTCGCACTTTTCTTATCCCCGTTGGTTCAGGTATCTAAGGCCGGATCGCATTTTAGTAAAAAGGGCAGCGAATCAAAGGATGCCTTGTCCCTGAATTCAGAATATTCTGTAGACCTCCTGCTTGAAAACCTGCGCGAGGACCGATTTTTATCGTGAAATTAATGTGATTATTAAGTATTCCGGCAAACTGGGATGGAAGGGGGAAAGGGAAATTAATATTTGAACGATAACGATGATGTCTCGCGCATCGTTCGGTATTCTATCGTTCAGTAAGGCGAATTAAGTTTCCCATCTTAAATCGCTTTATCATTTGTTTATTAGTCCGGTTACTCCCTTGTAGATAATTATTTTTTAACGATATGACGACGAGCATGCATCCTTCTACGGCACGAAACACGCGTCCGGTTTAATAAAGTTAGCATTAATTTAACGTTGGGAAGGTAAATATGTATATACACCTAAGTCCTTTGATATATAATTACTATCTATTAATTAACGTTCTAAGTGCGAGCCCAGTGTCGTCCGTTACTTTTTAACGTAACGACGAAAATGTTTTTGTTAGTAATAAGGAAAGAAAGAAAAGAAAAAAAAAAAAAAAACAAACAAGCAAACAAAAAAAATTAAGGAAATAAAATTATCCAATTAAAAGAGATTTATTATTAATTTTCAATCGACCTTTTTGTCACAGCAAAAGGCGTTACCCTCGGCGTTCCACAACGAAACGACGAAAACGTTCTCGATATTATCGAACGGATGTTATTAATGATAATTTTATGCTATTTCTGAATAATTATTGTAACAGGCGCACCAATGAGGTCGAGATTAAATCTACTCGGCTAATTTGAATAAGATACCTCGACGCTATAATTATGTTAACGTTCACGCTTAGTTAAATAATTTAACATAGAAATCGTTTTTCGACGAATCGAACGGAGCGTGAGAATTACTCAAGGTTACTACTCCGTCTAATCTCACTCTCGCTCTACCTTTCTCTCTGTATTAAATAAATACAACATATTTCGTTTACTATACGAGCCGAGTTCAATTCGCAATTAAATCCATCGCATTATAAACGTTTAATACCGATCGATAATTAGTATATACCAACTAATATCCTATGGAAATTCGAGATTCTGCAAGTAGCGATATCTGGTGTGTCGATACGGTGCTCTCCTCGATGAGTTCATTCCGTAGGAGTATGATGTTAACTAGAAGGAGAGAAGAAAAGTAAACAATTATTACAGCATTTGCGTTTTAATGTTAACCGAAATTGTGTAGACGTAAAGATATATTCATACGCAAACTCATACATATTTACTTTATATATTCGTGTTGGACGAAAATGTATTATGGCGGCGCTAGCACGCAACCGTATAAATCTTCCTTATAGCGAGGTAGGATTACGCGTTTGCTGCTAGCTATGTGCTTCGTAGCTCTTTGCGTACCTACGTAAGTATGGACAGCAGTCATTGACGCGCTAGCGCCGTCTGGTAGCTCTCAAGTTGCGCGTATTATATATTTACGTGGCATCACGTATAACTTATATATGTATATGATGTGTGTGTGTATATATATATGTGTGTGTGTGTGTGTGTGTGTGTACGTACGTACGACTCACGACACTTGGAACGCCTGGTACCGAACGTTATACCATTCCTCTTGATCATCTTGAATCGAATGAGCCACCCAACTTTGACGCTCATAAAGAGAGCACCGAGTTGTGCCAATCTCTGTTTATAAACATTTTCTTTTGACCATGACGATCATCTTCTTCGTACGAATGATACGACATTGATTATATATTCATTTCTGTTTAAATATCCAATCGTTATCGATCGATATCTTATATACATACATACATACGCTACCTCAATGTAGAAATGACACGTCTAAAAGATATTTAAAATGCCAAGAGTAATACGATTTTTAATCCCTCGCAAGAAACGACAATGGACGCGTTGTTGAAAAATCGCTTTATTGTTTTTGACCACGTTCCTCGTCCTACAGTGAGAGGAACCAAAATCGCTATGGAAGCGAGTACCAGGCACGTGGTTGACATTTAATTGCTTCTTTAGATTTACGAGACGACTTGGGTCCGCTGTTGGCTTCAAGTGCGCATGCGCATACACGCATCTACACGCTCGCAAAGAATCTCTATCTATCTCTTTCTCTGTCTCTCATAAGTACTTACTTACTTACTTACTTACTTACTTACTTACTTACTTCTATAGTCGACTATTCCTGCGAGCTTGGAACAAACGAATGTCCAGTCCACTTGCACCGGCTGCCACTTATTCTGCTCCCACCAACGAATCCCTACTAAACTTTACTACTCGCAAAATATCCCTAACTTATTTCTTGGAATTTCACTTATCTGTGAGATATAAGTGGCAAGAATATATAATAATATTAACCAATCGAAAATTAGCGCGCTTCCTACTGCTAATTTATATAAGTCGGGATTATACTCCGTCGTATTACGAGGTAACGAATTTTAAACTATGGTATATTGAGGAAGTACCTATATACATAAGATTTGTAACGTTACTGAAACTTTAAAGGAAAAAAAAATAAAGGAAAAAAAAAACAGTAGAAAAAAAAGGGACAACTAAATGTGTGTCTGCATATACACGTAAAATCTAAAAAGCTTTACATGTTTTCTAATTCGGTTAAATTGACCGAACGATGATAAAGAGGCTATAATAAATTCCGTATAAATAACGTGCCGCATTATTTATCCACGTCTTGTGCAACCATCCCGATGAAATGGTAGCGAGATCAAAAGCGATTACGAATTCTGACTTAAGTTCTTGAAGAAATTTAATCATCGCGAAAAGATATTCCGACGTTCGACGATCGAAGTATATATTCGTAAGAGATGAGAGCACGGTGGTCGAACTGACGCTGACGTTAACCATCGAGAAAGCGATTTATCGGCACTCCGTTTATCAGGCGTAGGGTGGCACGGAAAATCGATGTACGTAGCTAAGTAACTGGAACGCGAAGACGGTAAGGGTGTGTCCTCGAGGGAGAAACGTGCAACCCTACGTCTTTTCTGTCTGCCAGTGAAAAAAAAGAAAAAAAAAACACACACACACACACACAAAATATACTAACATAAAACTCGCTGCTATCCGTTATTTATCGCAAGGAAAAACAAATTTTTCCCTGTATTTTTTTCTTTATTTTTTTTCTTTGTTCTCTTTAGTGGAAAGCGATATCGATCGATGAATCGTTTGAACAGAAAAAAATATTTTACAAATTGAAATCGAACAAAGGAACAATGTGTCTTTGGACGACGAGTATGGAAAATCGCGTGGCCTTTGAAAAGATAAAGAGAAAGGGATTGAGAGAGAAAGAGAGAGAGAGAGAGAGAGAGAGAGAGAGAGAGAAAGAGAGAGAGAAAACGAGAGAGACAGAGATAGAAGTAATGGAATGTGAGTGGTTGAGGAGGGTGGCAACGCGGTGGAACAAACTTCCTCAATATCCTCGTCTACTTCGCGAGAGCGGGCAGGCCGCGTGTGGCGAGCGAAGCAGATATTAAACTTAATATACGGCCGCAATTAGGCGCAGGCCTTCGCCCTCCGCAGTTACACGCTCTCCTTCTCTTCTACTCGTTCGGCTTCTCCTCGTATGTTTGTATTTACCACTGTGCAAGTGGTTAACTCAGTGTGCGTGTCTCGTGCGAATACAAAATCACGCGTCGTCTTTGTGTATGTGCATATATATGTATATATATATATATATATATATATATATATATATATATATATATATATATCTTCTTCGCATCTAACACGACTTCTTCTTAAATCATTCGACCGAACGCGTCGAGCTAATTAGCCGCGAGAACGTCCACGCAAGAGTAGTACTTAATTGGATCGAATTTTTTAAGAGTCGGATGAGAGTGACGAAAGTCTTTTCGATCTGACCGAGAAAGAATTCTTCGATGATTCGATCGTCGAGACGATCGTTAACGAGTCCTTCCCTTCCCCCTCCTCAAAACGAGCCAACGTGCGGCATTTTATTATCAGACGAGAAGACAATAAGATATAAGGACTTTTATTTATGCCGACGGATAAGGAATGAAACAAACAAAAAACAAAAAAATTAAAGAAAAAAAAAGAAAGAAAAAACGAAAGAAAGGAAAAACCGTGTCGATCACTGCAAGATAATTAACGAACCTTGACCAATCAAGCGGTAATGACCGTTAACGTCATACGGATCTTCATTATTAAAATGAATGATCGACGATAAATAAAAAAAAATTTCCGAGAGAGAGAAAGAGAGAGAGAGAGAGAGAGAGAGAGAGAGAAATGATACGTTCGATGACCGGGCTTTTCTCTCTTTCTCTCAGATATTTTATCAATTAACTCGTGATTCAAGTCTGCTCGAACGTCGCTTTCAGAGCTAATGATTTCTGTTTGTGTCTGATTCGTTTCTTTTTATCAAATCGCTGACAAATAAAAAAGGCAACGCAAAACACGAACGTTTATGAATTATGATAATAAAGGATTGGTAAGTTGAACCGAATTGCGCTTCATCAAATCTGGCTTCTGTGAATGGAATTATTTCGATTTGATACTTTCGCGATCGTTCTAAGTACGAATAATAAGGTAACAACATTCTTTTAAAATCTACATTTTACTTGTAAAGAAACATGGGGTTGGGAAGAGAGGGTAAGAGCGGTAATGTAATTGCGAAAATAGTCTCTCCCTAATAGAGATAGGTGTATATTGTCGTGAATAAAAGTGCGAGATATATATATCGAGAAGCATTAAAGTGCCTTATCCCGTAGAAATTTTTGATAATGCTTGCGGCGGCACTTCGTCGATGGCCGCCGCCGACGGATATTTATGGCGAATGAAATGGCCGCAATCAGGTTCACCGGTTTTCGAAGACCGACGAGAACTCGCTGGAAAAGAAGATGAGGAGTGAGAACGAGAAAGAATGAAAGGGTGAAAGAGAGAGACAGAGACAGAGAAAGAAGAGAGAGAGAGAGAGAGAGAGAGAGAGAGGGAGGAAAGAATGGAGGGGGAAAAGCTGCAACGAAGGGTTTTCGAGCACTGCCTCGACTCGCCCCTGCGTGATGTGCCGCCAGCAGGATGGAATGGTTCCCCTCCGGTTGCCAAGGTAACGTATGGCGCACCCTTCGAGTTTCAACTACCACCTCGTAGTGCTGCAGCGGTCCGTTTCTATGTGCGTATGTTTCTGTGTTCGTGGCTATATGTGTATGTTTCGTGATCGTGCGCACGTTGCCCCCGAAAAAGCACCTACCGACGCACGCGCTGAATTTTGTGCGAGCCTACACACATAGTATCATGCATATATATGTATATATGTAGGATATATACACTGTCTCTCTCTCTCTCTCTTTCTCTCTCTCTCTCTCTTTTTCTCTCTTTCTTTCTCTTTCTCTCTCGTTCTCGGTGGACCACACTGCTGGGAACGGCCATGCTGAATTCAATATCAGCATTCTCTGCATTCTCTCGAAATTTTCTCCTTCGCTCTGAACGATATGTGCTTGATGGGTTACCCTGCATCAAGATCCGCGTATGGCTCTCACCATCGAAGGCTTCATCGCCAAGAAGAAGGTTTCTTCGTAGGTACCAAGGGAACTCCAAGAATTCGCCTTCCCTACCGAGTAGTATCGAGTTTACTTTTCTTTTTAAAATAACGATCGAGAAGTCAGATTTTGTCCCTTTCCCTTGCCTCTCTCACAAATCTTTTACGAATACGTAGCTCGTTTTTATGCGACACTTGGTCAGGTTTGATGCGACGATTTTTACAAATGCTCAAGGTACATGTTGGTGATACGTGAATATTTTTATACTGTATTTAAAATACTCTATTTAAATAGAATGACATTGATCAGATATGTGTATATTATATATATATATATGGATTGCTATTTGCATTATAGTATTATCTATATAACGTTATCTATGATTTATTCGATCAATTCTCAATACTCATAAATCATCGAAGACTCGATGATTGATATAAAACTTTGATAGCTTTTATTTTTTCTTTTGTTTCTTTTTTCCTTTCTTTTTTTTTCTTTTTTATTAGTATCAGATTCTGTTCGATAAAATACACGCGGCGATTTATTCGGTCATTATTCATGTTTTACGTGCGAAGAAACGTACATTGACTCACAAATAAATCGGCTTTTATCGAAGACGGATCTTTGAAAGCGTAATGCGAGGAACGCGTTCAAGAGGTAAAAGATGTGTATCGTTGAGAATGTCAGAAAGAAATGACGTGCTTTGCCCGACGCATAAAATCTGACGGTTTTTTTTTTCATTTTGGAAATCATGGTTATTTATTTTCCTAGAGCCTTAAAATGTTATGGTCAAGGGAAAATTTTTTCTAACTCGAGCTAATCTAACGTCGCGTAGCTCTTCGCCTATGCCATTGTCTACGATGCGTTCTTATCGCTATGACATACATCGTAACTGATCCATACATCCAAGAAACATAGAAAAAGAAAGTGAGTGAGTGTGAGAGCGAGAGAGAGAAAAGGGTAGGGGGAGAGTAAAAAATGAAATGGTAAAGAATGCTCGTCACGACCAGCAACGATCTGTCGGCTTCGTTGACTTATCCGTCCGATAGCATACGTGTCCTCGCTACTCAAATATTCCATTATCGTTGAAAATTTATAAGACCATTAAAAAGAGAATCCACGGTGTGTTCATTCCGGCTTCGTAAAAATTTATGATTTCTCGCATTTTTACACACGACCTCATGGGACATTCGAATGGTTATTTCGAATTGTGTGAGATTGGAATACTGATCGATATGATAATCGATGTCGATAGTTCTTCCTGCGATTACTTCCGTTGATAGCCCGTTTATGACTGCGTATTATGAGGGTGTTCGATGATAAGAATGCGGAAAATGGAGAAGGAAGCTTGTCGTATAATCTCAACTGCGATACAATCGTTTTAGATTATTCTATTCATTCGTTTTTGATTGATTGGAATGATAAATAAAATTTATTTTTTTTGCCTCTTTTTTTTGTTAATTTGTTTGTTTGTTTGTTATGTTCGATCAATAAAAATTACGGTAGAAGTTACGTGGGCAGTCGCGGTTAAAAAAATATTCCTAACAGGTACCTAGTCGGTTGCTCGTAGGCGTCAGGTATACATCGAGTTACGTACGTACATACTTGCATTTCGATAACTACCCAAACAACCATAAAAAATTCAGAGTCGTTTCGTTCGGCAAGCCTACGTTTATGGCTTTGACTTACCGAGGGAAAGTCAGACGGCAAAAAAGGGACACTTTCAAGAAAGGGTTTTCAACTTCCTCTCCGACAATGGGAAAAAAAGCTAAGGACTCGAACTTTCTTTTTTAGGTCTCTCGCTTCTCCTTTTTTTTCTTTTTTTTTAGCCGTACTCCTTCAACCCCTGCAATAAAGTAACCATTCGGAGATAGTACATAGATATATATATTTTTTTTTGCCACAAGGAGAAAGCGAGGAGGAGAGAGTTAAGATTTGTGACTAACGTCAGGATGACAGGGTCGGTCAGTCAAGAAGGAAAAGTCGCAAACTTTCCTGATGAGAGATACCTAAGGAGATCCATGAGATCTCTCGTGCGACATTTATAGCGGTCTTTGCTCTTTAACTTCTTGTTCAAAGATAAGTCGAGTTGATTTGATGTAGCGTACAGATAAACACTCTGATTGCAACCTTGAAGAAAAGAAAAGAAAAAGAAAAAAAAGAAAAAAAGGAGAGAGAAAAGAAAAGAAAAGCAAGGTAAAAGAAGAGAGCAAGTTTTAAGTAAAATAAAATGCGGAATAAATGGAACGATAGGAGAACGTTTACGTAATAAAAAAAAAAAAAAAATTTTAAGACGATCGTAATTATTATTATTTTCCAGGTCCGAACGGTTGTCCGAGGCGCCGGGGCAGGCAAACGTACACGCGGTTTCAAACTTTGGAGCTCGAGAAGGAGTTCCACTTCAACCATTACCTAACGCGACGGCGGCGAATAGAAATCGCGCATGCCCTCTGCCTGACGGAAAGGCAGATTAAAATCTGGTTTCAGAATCGCCGAATGAAGCTGAAAAAGGAACTTAGGGCGGTAAAGGAGATCAACGAGCAGGCGAGACGGGAGCGGGAGGAGCAAGACATGATGAAGAAACAGCAGGCGGAGAAGCAGGCGAAGATGCAGCAGGAGCAACAAAATGCCGCGCTACAGCATCAACAGCAACATCATGTAAGCGGTCTGGACAAGTCGCAGAGCGATCTACTCAAGGCGGTTAGTAAGGTGCCAACATAGGAAACCTTGCTGAACCGACTCTCTTTCTTTTAAAGGAAGAAACTAGAGACTGAAGCGACCCGGACGGATACGCCTACGAAAACGAGCGGACGGCTGGTAAGCGGACGGCTCCTTCCTCGCCTTCCTCCCTCCTCTCACCCTCCATTATACTACTACCTTCTATTCCTCAAACTTCTTCACTTATCTTCGTTAAGAGGAAGGGAACAATGAAGGAAGGAAAGAAGGAAGCTTGACTATAGATATCCTGTGGCCATCGTGAACGTAGCACGAAGA
>OU426995.1:2512518-2535018 GCA_911387935.1 Dolichovespula saxonica | reverse complement strand
GAGAAAGAGGAAGAGAAAAAATATAAGAAACGCGTGTGATTGTAGATAGGAATTTATTTTCACTAGAATCGTATACGGATTTAATGAGAAAGAGAGAGAAAGAGAAATAGAGAGAGAGAGAGAGAGAAAGAGGGAAAGAGAGAGAGAGAGAGAGAGAGAGAGAGAGAGAGAGAGAGAGAGAGAGTAAAAATATTGTTAAAGAAAGCAATCGAGTCGAGGTGAGAGAACATACGTGACGTTATTGTATCTATGTGCAGAAAAGCTTTACATACTTACGACTTATTATTGACTATTATTATTATTATTATTATTATTTTATATTATTAATATTATTTTTATTATTATCATTATTAATTATTATTATTATTATTATTATTATTATTATTATTATTATTATTATTATTATTATTAATTATTATTATGATTAATTATTATTATCATTACTATTATTTTTATGATTATTAATTATTAATTATTAATTATTATAATTCTATTATAATTATTATTATTATTATTATTATTATTATTATTATTATTATTATTATTGTTATTGTTATTATTATTATTATTTTATTATTATTATTATTATTATTATTATTATTATTATAATTATTATTATTATTATTATTATTATTATTATTATTATTATTATTATTACTATTACTATTATTATTATTATTATCATCATTATCGTTATTATCGTCATTACTAATCATAATTATCATCGGCATCACCATTATCATACTTACGTTTTCACGTTGTAAACCGATTAGTATCGTTATATTCTTGATAACGCTCAGCAGGAAGTAACTGCGGCAGCGGCGCCGATACGTCCGACAAATTAGGGATATACGTAATAATGCGTAACGATATATATATATACGTTCATGTATGTTTGTATATATATATATATATGTATATGTATACATATATACATATATATGTATATATATATATATATATATATATATATTTATATATATTAATATATAGTTATTATTATTATTATTATTATTCTAATGATAATTAGCACGAAAAAATTTGTACAGATAAAAGGAGGCGAAATATCTTGACCGCGGTCACGATAGTTCCCACTTATTACAATTAAGTCACTTAAACGTTATTAGCCGTAGCGATAATATCGGTACATAGATGCATACATATACGTGCGAGAGAAGAAAGAAAATAATGAAGGAACGATAAGAAGGATAAGAAGAATAAAGGAGAGAGGAGACGACGGTGCTGACAATGGCGCCTCCGGTTTGGTTACGACCGATCGATTTTGGATAGTAGTACCGACGAATGGGTGGAAGTGTTCTCTTTTCTCTTCTTTGTTTTTATATAAGTGTGTACGGATACGCGTGTTCGTGTGCGTGTACGTTTGTGTGCGTGTGCATGTGTGTGTGTTGCGTGCGCTTGTGTATATATGTGTGTGTGTGTGTGTGTGTGTGTGTGTGTGTGTATTTTCTTCGTTCCTTGACGTTCTTTCGACACACATGCTCGCTTTAATACGTTCTCCGTCCTTGTTTGAAAATTTTCAACGAAAGCTTATCATTGAAAACACTCCACGTAAAGGCGTTCGAGTAAGCATCGATCTTTCGTCTCATTCTCAAGTCCTTCTTTGGTTATCGCTAAGCTTCGTATCGGTAGAGGAGAGACGTGATATAGGAAGAAAAATTTAGGTTACAAGAAAGAAAAAAAAAAAGGAAAAAAATTAAGAAAAAGACAAAAAAATAACGTGCGCGCGCCGTCCACTTGCAAAGAATAATGAAGGATAAATAAAATAAAATAAAATAAAAATAAACTAAAATAAAAGTAAAAGAAGAAAATAATAATAATAATAATAATAATAATAATAATAATAATAATAATAATAATAAAAATAATAATAATAATAATAATAATAATAATAATAATAATAATAATGATTCTAAAAACGAAAAAGAAAGAAAAGATTCAAACGAAAAAGATACGAAAGAATTTTCTTTTTCTTCTCGGCTTATCCTCTAAGGAGAAGAATAACAGCGACTATATGAAGGAAAAAAAAAAGAAAAAAACGGAAGAAAAAGTAATAACGAAAAGAAAAAGAAAAATACGATATAGAGAATATTATTAATTCCAAGTAACTGACGCGTAATCATATCATATGTATCACCTTCATAATGCTTCCTCACGGCCGTCTCCGAACCCTCTCTCCGAGAGAACAGTCACATGGACCTCTCGTCCCTTCGCCTTTTTCGATCTCATCCTGATTTCTTTTTGTCACTTGTTCCCCTTATTCCCATTTATCGTGGATGTATTACGTTCGAATTCGAGCATTATTCATTTAATTATGTATATGTAGTTTATACTAAAAGAAATGGAAAAAAAGAAAAGTTTCCATAGAGAATGTGTGTGTGTGTGTGTGTGTATAAGTGAGTGATAGATAGATAGATAGAGAGAGAGAGAGAGAGAGAGAGAGAGAGAGAGAGAGAGAGAGAGAGAGAAGAAAAAATGTCAAGCGAATAAGCAACTAAAATTTAGTAGTACAACTTGCCTGACTTGCCAAACTCACGTTAAGAAAAAGGAAAAAAGGAAAAAAAATACGTAAAGAATACATACATAGATAGATAAGAGTCGCTCGAAAAAGGAGAGGCACGTATCTTCGTTTTTTATTATTCTTCTCTCGAACTTTTTTCTTCTCGTTTCTCTTCGTTCTTTTTTTTTCTTTTTTTGTTTGTTTTGTTCGGTTATTTCTCACTTTTTCGAACGACATTTCTTTTACGAATCCTCCCCTTGTCCCAGAATTCGCATTGTTTCCCAACCCGAACAACCCACACGTCCTAAATTCCCAGGAGCATTGCTTCTCGCATAGAGGACGACTTCTCTATATCCGAATTAAGAGTTACAAAAAATGAGGGAAGAGGAAACTTAGAAGAGAGTGTAGTGCGTTGTCTCGTGCGTTGGTTAAATCGACGTGCTCATTTAACACGCTGGCGAGCGAGTGATTTGTAAGTGCGCGTGCGTTTGCCTCGAGGATATAAATCGGCTGGTTTATGTGTGTGCGTTTGTGTAAGTACGTGCGAATGAAAGTGTAAGGAAGATAGAAAAAAAGAGAAAGAGAAAGAGTGAGAGAGAGAGAAAGAGAGGGAAAAACGTTGTAGTATGCGTGAATGAGGATACGTGCGTCGTCGAACAAGAGTCTCTTTAAAGCGAGTCCACGAAAGAAGTAAACAAAAAGCGTTTAAAAAATGCACTATGTTTAGAACTTATTTTTGGCATTGAAATTTATTATCTATTAACAAACGAATATTAACTATTATTATTATTATTATTATTATTATTATTATTATTATTATTATTATTATTATTATTATTATTATTATTAATAATAAGGCGATCGAATCCATTAAGCAGGATTGAGTTAAAAATTGTTTGTTATAATATTTTCTCTTTTTACTCTATATTAGATATTGTCATTGTTTATTTATGAACTGTTTATTTTGCGTACTAATTTTCTTCGCACTTGTTTTTGTTAATTTGAAAGGGAGAGAGAGAGAGAGAGAGAGAGAGAGAGAGAGAGGGGAAAAAGAATGAAGAAGTGTAAATGAAAGTATAAGAGAAAAAGAAAAGGATAAAGAGTGATAAAAGAAGATAGAGAGGAGAGAGTGATAGAGATACGGAAACATTTTCTTTTTTATAACGTCATAATGTGACTATCGCTTAATCAGCGTTTGTATTTTTAAAAAGCATATATATTATGTACATGTCCTCTTGAAGTTGTGAACCTTGAATGGAAGAGAGTCGGGATCGTCGCGCATCGTGAATATATTTTTGTTCTTTTTTTTTCCTGATGGAACCTTGTAAAGAAAAAGTGAATGAGTAAGATTTGGATTTATTAAAATATTCGCAATACGAAACGACCCCTTCTCCTTTTTCGTACGACTGGTTGTAATATAGATAGTTTCTACTTACTTTTTGCTTCTTTCTGCTCTCGCATATCGATGAATCGCATTATCGAGTCGAATGATAAACGACAATAATATATATATATATATATATATATATATATATATATATATATATATTTCTTTTTTGGTTTAACTTAAGATCACAGAAGGCGAAATTGAAAAAAGATAGAGATTTTAATTGAAATCCGTCATTATTTTAATACGTAATATCAATTTTGTTTCGTTTTTATTTTATTTTTATGTCCCGTGACACGGCCTAATTGTTTAAATATTTTCATTATGACAAATTCGACACTTAGTTTCTAAACACTATTCTTTTGCGTTTTGTTAGTTCGTACGTATCTACATATGTATGTACATACGCATACGATGACGTTGTATATACCGTTATATATCTTCTTTAGATCTTTATAACAAAACGATTCGGCATAATCTTGATCGTAATTCTTATGTGCATATGATATATATATATATATATATATACATGCGTTTTTTTGTCTTTTTGTACAATGAGAAAGGATTAGACGATCGTGTTGTTTCGTTTCTCTCGTTGAAACTTGCGTTTCACGACGAGCTTTGGCGTTATTAACAATAGATATATGGATTAGTCCGTTTTCCTTTGTCTTTGATATGTTTTTTTTTTCTTTTTTATTATGTCATAGGTTTATAACTTTTCTCTTAGAGACTCGACTACATTTTTTTTTTTAAGTCGAATTATTTGTTTGTTGTTTTCGATATTATGTGCGATGAGAAAAATGAAAAAGAGAGTGAAGAGATTATTGGTGGCTCGCGTTAGTGGGTGTTTCAATTTTTTCCTTTCTTTTTTCTAAAAAAAAAAAAAAAAAATGAAGATGAAAATATAAAAAAAGAATAAAACTAAAAAAAAACAGATGAAGATAAGACAAACGAACGCGAGCCAAGAAAATGCCGGGCCTGTGCATATGTATCCTCCCCCTCGAACCCTTTCGTCCTAAAATCCCTTTTTTTCCCCTTTTTACACGAAAGAGGGACAATAGGACTGTAAAACAACGTGACGAAACGAAAGACTCTGTTTTCTAAAGACCGACGCGATTGGTACGATTGCGTGTTTTTTTCTTGCGAGCGAACGAGAAGACGCGACGCGTAGGGACGAAATTATATGAAAAGGAAAGAAAAAAAAAATAAAGAAAACGAAAAGAGAAAAGAAACAAAGGACCACCTATGAAAAAATGGACATGGATCAAAAGGATAAGAGTGTGAAAATTATAATAGTCTCTCTCGCTGTACAATGCGTTTGCGATGCAACGAAAAAATTCAATGAATTTTTAATCTACGACTTGCATATTATCGTCTTGCTGTACCTATTAAGCCAAATGGAAGCCGTTGGTATTATTTGAAGAAACTCTCGATGTAAATATTGATACGTTGCGTGAAGACGAAAAGGGTTTGACATCTTCCTCCCCCTCCCTCACCTACACCCCGATGATCAAAGGTCCTCCAGGATCGGCGATTACCGGTAAAAGAAAGCAAGAAAGAGAGAGAGAGAGAGAGAGAGAGAGAGAGAGAGAGAGAGAGAGAGAGAGATTGAGAGAGAGTGAAAGAGAGAGAGAAATAGATTAATGATAATTAGTAAGACACTGATACACACACATCCACTCACAAACATACATAATACACGTACACAGCGATACGCGCTTCTAAACGCGTGCCGGTGAATTAAAACCTTATTAATATATAACTATAACGATTGAAAAAAAAGTGCGTAGCTGTCCTTCATTACCTACCTACCATGTTAAGTAATAAAAGTAACGAAATAATGGAGTCTCATGTCTACTGACTATTAAAAATTAGTATTATACCGTACGATGAAAGATTAATAATAATAATAATAATAATATAATTATATTAATAATAATGAATAATAATAATAATAATAATAAATAATAATAATAATAATTAATAATAATAATAATAATAATAATTAATAATAATTAATAATAATAATAAATAATAATAATAATAAATAATAATGATAAACAAAAATCGAACGGAGATGGCGAGATTGATGACGATTACGTCTACAACGGGTGAGGAAGTAATCCATTGACAATGAATGTAAATGTATCCATTTTCGAAACTTGATGTAGAATTATACTCATAAGCTATGATATACAAACGAAATAAAAACACATAGTAAATTATGGTAGAGTACAATTAATTCCTTCGTAAACCCATCATACATATATATATATATATATATATATATCTGTCGATGTGCTTTGTATCGTTCATCGAACAGAAGGGGTGCTTGAGTGCGTAAAAATAAAAGGGTATGGAAAATGATCGGACAGGTTTAATCTAATTTTACCAATTCCAACGGTACGTCGTTTACGAAGAGCTGTTTTATTTTTTCGAACGCTCGACGAAACAAAAAAGCCCTTTTTCCATTTCTGCCCCTCCACCCTTCAGTCCCTTCCCTTCTACACTCCTCCCCCGCCCGCTCAGCCCTCACCCGTCCACGCTTCGTCGTCGTCCTATTCCTCTTTGCCTGATTTTCGCCACTTTTACGCTTGGACGGGCGGAACATTGAAATCGAAGCATCGAGTGGTGGTCGTGCCCACGGCTACGGATATTTCGGAATATAACCGTATCGGCTTATGCATCAGGATGACCCCCACGGGAAGGACGAGATAATAGGGGGAGAGGGGGAAATATACGTCGAACTTTGCTTCCAACAAAGCACTCGAACCAATTTACCTTCAATCCTATCGGCCATGTCCTCTATCTCGTTACCACGCCGAGCGTGTGTCGTTTGCGCATTAGTTTTGTTTTATTTTTTTTTTGTTTTCGTCGTATTTAAACATTTATACAAGTGTTTACCTTCTTTACCTATCCGTAAATCTACATTTCAATCGTTAAAATTGCATACGGTTACTTTTTGTTTAATTTCTTAAGTGTCTCTGTTGAAGAAGTTACAGCCAATCTTGGAATCGATGGTTATTTAGCGCGAAAAAGAAAGAAAGAGTGTGTCAAGTGATGTTTCATCATGTTGCATCAATGTTTTACCGTCCTTGAACGAATCGAGTAATAATTTTATTTCCAATACGCTTAATCATATAATTACATACCTTTCTTTACGATACAACAATCCTAATTATACGTTTTCACTCGAAAATATTTTCAGTCTTACCTAGGTAATAAGTATACGAGCGTTTAATCCGATTTATGAGGGGATGGGGAAGGAAAAGGGGGGAAAAAAGTAAACGAGAAAAAAAGAAAGGGAAATAGAGGAAAAAAGAATGAAAAGAAAAGTAGATGGAAGGAGAAGTATTCTTAGACTCCTAAAGGGTCGGTTTTTACGTATCGCCGATCTCGACCGATGCAATTTCGCATCGTGCAGCGTAGCGCATACTCGATCGACGCGAGGACGCGCATTTAACCGTGATTATAGTGCTCGCCCGAGAGCTCGCAACAAAGCCCGCGGCCGATCAGGGCTGATTTATAAACAATGCACGCCTCGAGTGCTGCACCGAGTATCGCTAAACTCGGAGCGCACGAAAATGCGTCGAGCTCCTTGCAAGAAGGTGAATTCTTGCTTCGAAGATGTTTCGAGCCGAGCCGGAGCTAAAATAGATGGATGGATGTGGAAGTCTGAAGATTCTCGCGAAGGTCCGCCCGTGAAAAAGAGAGAAAGAGTGAGGGAGGATTTAAGCGTGTTGGTAGAGAGAGAGAGAAAGAGAGAGAGAGAGAGAGAGAGAGAGAGAGCGGGAGAGAGAGAGGGAAGAAGGAGGAGGACGGATGCAAACGGCATGGAAACAGCCGTAAAATTACAGTGTAAAACACGTTGTGTACTACGCGAAAGCGGCGGTTCGCGAAATTTACGACCTTGAAGCATCGCCGATGAAAGACTCGTAAAGGCTCCTATAATTGCGTGTAAATGTTTTTGTTTTCCCGCTATCGTTAACCATCCCAAGACTACGTAGAGAGAGAGAGAGAGAGAGAGAGAGAGAGAGTACTTGATTTACCGTCATCCTCGTGAGACGATAAGTCCCTATATTCTTCTCTTTCATTCTCTTACGAAAGTCGAGTCGTTTTATATTTTTTTATTTTTTTTAAATTTTAGTTTGTTGTTTCGTTATTTTCCTTGTATTTTCTTTTTTATCTTTCTTTCTTTTTATTTTTATTATTTTTATTTTTTTTTCATTAAATTAAGAAATACGAAGTAAACAGCGTGAAGTAACTTTGATACAACAGTTCGATTATCTAAGCGTCGTAAAGAATATTATTTATTCGATCGTATCGGATTTATTAATTAATATTCTATAGAGTTGAGAAATTTTCAATGAATTTAGCTTATCTTTTGAAAATAGTAACGAAGAAGGATATAGTGTTATCGTTGCGAATCGATCTAATTGCGTTTCCAACGGTGAATGAAATAAAGAATTAAATAATGATCGATGGAATGTTTTCTTTTTTTTTCTCGGCTCGTTTATAGATGAAATTATTCGAGACTTTCCCGATGTAGAAAAAAAGACATGAAAATTTTCTTTTATTCAATTATTATTATCTATACGTAATATATCTCGCGAGTAAGTAGCAAGATGTAGATATATCCGGTACCTTTTCTATCTCCATAAAAGCGAAGTGCGCGGAAAGTAAGGCGAGAAATAGTCGAAGGCGATGCAATTTCAAAGACGTTAACACCCATCGAGCGTATCGCGTGGACCTATCGGGGATCTTACGTTACTGGGATTTACAAACCTACACGCCTTCGCGACACTTGCTCGGCAATAACTTGTAGTCGGGCGAGACGTAAATTCTCCCTGCGTTCCGACATCGATCGGGAATAGGTATGTACGTAGCTACGCCAATTACGAGGAAGAAAACGGAAACGGAATCTACACGCGTTTATTTCACTATACTCTACCTAGGATATATATATACACGCACACAAGTGTCCCACTAATACGCACTTCATTATTTTGTTTTCTTTCTTTCTTTTTATCTTTCTCTCTCTCTCTCTCTCTCTCTCTTTCTTTTTGTTTCTAAAGGGCCTTTTCCTCGTTAAAAACGAGGATGACGAGTCGTAACGAGTAGTAGACTCAACCTCCTGCTACGTTTTATTCCTAGATTGCGTTTTGAAAAAATTACGAGGCACTTTCATTCCGAGCGAGCGAGATTGCCATTCGCTTATTCCAGAATGGTACTAGCCGTTTAGCATAGTAGGTAGTAGATATATGTAAACGAGGAAAAAAATGAGATGTTAAATAATTATAAGCTCGTCCAAACTACTTGTCTTCTTTTTCTTTTTTTTTTTTTAATTTTAATCCCTCATTTTTTGTTATTTCTTTATTTTTTAATGTTAAAAAACAAAAAAAAACTTTCATCTCGGCATCTTTCCAATCTTCGAATCGTTACAATTGATTATTATTTACTCCTTACGAAGGGAAATCAAAACTGTCGCGCGTAATTATACTTGAATATTTTAATTTCATGCTTTAGAAATTTGTCACTCCCCATGGTTACTTACGCGCACGAGAACCGGAGATTCCGGATAGCTAGTGATAGTTAAATGGCTCGTGTATGCACGTATAACCATACCGAAAGCCTTGAGGAAACGTGGCTGGACCCTGTCTAGAGTCTTGGAAGATTCTCCTAATCGAGGGTAATGCAAATACGATGTTAATGTCGCGATTCGAAGTGCTTTGAAAGTGCTTCTTGACGACCTCCGAAAGAAAAATATAAGCGTTCTCTGTCATTTTTCAAAAGGCCTCTTTAAATCGAGTTTCGGTGAGAAATAGAGAAGAAAAAAAAAGAAAAAGAAAGAGAAGAAGAAGAAGAAGAAGAAAAAGAGGATGATGATGATGATGATGATGAAGAAAAAAATAAGAAGAAAAAGAAGACAGAAATAACGTTTCAAAAGATATTCCGGTTCTCTCTTTTTTTTTTTTTTTCAAACAGACGAAACTATTATATTAGAAATCTCATATTTTATGATTCGTTACACATGTCGTCGGTTTATTAAACGATTTTTCTTCACGGTAAGAAATTAACGAAAGTCTTAAATCGTATCGCATAGTACGCAGGAAAGTAGCGAAGGTCTCTTATTAATGTTCAGCCAGCCGACCAATGAAACGCACGTGCGACAAATTATGTGCCTTGTATTAAGGGAATAAAAGAAAAAAAAATTGGAAAGAAATAAAAAAAGAGAACGAAAGGAAAAGAAAAGAAAGAAGGGACAGTGGTAGGATTAAGACGAGCGTTACAATCGAGGATTCGAATAAGAATTATCAAATGAAAGGAATAATAATGAAATTCGGTTCGGAAAAATTCGGAAATTCGGAGGAAGCAATTTAGGAGAGAAAAAAAATGATTTGGAGAGAACAAAGAGATAAAAAAGACTAAGAACAGAGTATAGAGAGAGAGAGAGAGAGAGAGAGAGAGAGAGAGAGAGAGAGAGAGAGAGAGAGAGATCAGAGGCATTCTTTAGCTTTCGGCAAAGAATCTGGTGGTCGATCCGCTTTGCAGAATCGTATTTTCCACGTTGGGAGTGGAAAGAGGAGCGAAATAAGGATCGTCATTGTCCGAGAGACGAATGAAACAGATCCTCAAGAGCGAAACTCGTCGCGATCTCTTTGTCCTTATCCCCCTATTTCCGGAGGGTCCAGGACGTTCGCGTGGAACGCCATTGGCAATCTGTAAGGTCCGTGGAAGAGACGCGTATGGAATATTAATTCGTAGGGTTAGAGTTACCGACGTAACGCATAACGGTGTAACGTACACCAATGTCGAGAAATACCGAATATACTTATGTGTATGTGTGTTTGTCTATGTGTGTAGAGAGAGAGAGAGAGAGAGAGAGAGGGAGAGAGAGAGAGAGAGAGAGAGAGGGAGAGAGAGAGAGAGAGAGAGAGAAGGACCGCTCGGCATAGGTGGAAACGTGCACATATATCCACGTCGCGGAGAAATATATGTGTCTTCTCCATAGAGCCTCCTTCCCGTCTCTTCTTCTTTCCCCTTACTTATTGGTTTCGTCGGGGCCGGTACTAGAGTGGAAGAAAAGTGGCGGACGAAGATACCATTCGAAGGGGGCCTGAACCTTCTACGGAGAAACACAGAAAGAGAGAGAGAAGGAGAGGGTGAGGAAGGGAGAGGGAAAGAGAGAGAGAGAGAGAGAGAGAGAGAGAGAGAGAGAGAGAGAGAGAGAGATGGAAGATGAGGAGGAGGATCGAGGATGAGGAGAGAGAAAAAAGAGACGACCGGAGGGGCGACCTCCCTTAGGAGCCTTTAACGGAAACGTATAAACGGACGAGAGTAAGGAAACGGTGACCCTCTCGACCTAATACGCGACTTCACTGATATTTCCTTCTCTTAAGGATAATTCCTTATGCTTCTTGACGTCGACTCTTGCTGGATAATAATTGTTTGCTCGTGTCCTTTCGCGTTAATATATATATATATATATATATATATATATATATATATATATATATATATATATATATATAGAGAGAGAGAGAGAGAGAGAGAGAGAGAGAGAGAGAGAGAGAGAGAGAGAGGGAGAGAAAGAAAAAAAAATATCGAGATTTCTCGACGAGGGAGAGCGTTGTTTTAACGAAGAATCCAGACGGATAATTCGAACCACGACAAAAAGAGAATAACAAAGAGAAAGAAAGAGAGAGAGAGAGAGAGGGAAGAAAGCGAGAAAGAGAAGAAAAGAGTTAAAGGCGGCAAGTGGCTCCTATAAGCGTCGTCGACTCCTTATCGTCGACCATTTTCATTTCGTCCCCTTTCTGGCTTTTCGGCTCGAGCACTAATTGAGATCGTATCTCTTTACTCCTTAACGATATTTCAAACGAGTCTTTTCGGTCAACCCAATGTTATATATATATATGTATATATATATGTGTGTGTGTGTGTGTGTGTGTGTGTGTGTGTGTGTGTGTGTGTGTGTGTGTGTGTGTGTGTGTGTGTGTGTGTGTATATATATATATATATATATATATATATATATATATCGCGCATATCCGTACATATTTATTTTCTTTTCTTTTTCTTGTTTTCTTCTTGCGATTATCGAAAGTCGCGCCCTCGTTACGACGTGACTTCGTAACCACTAGTCGATTCGAAAAAGCGAACGGGAGGTTAACTCTCCTTTTAACGACACACTTTTCTCTTCTCTCGGCAATCGTAAAAGTATCATTAGGTGTTCGCGAGAAGGTAGAATGATGATAAGTTCGAACGATAATCGGTTTGTCCACGGTGGTAGGTAGGATAATAATACCGAACGCCCGAACGAACAAATTTCTCTTCTATCTTTCGACGACCATTATTCATAATCGTTCGCCCTTATGACCGCCCATTTTTCCGGATCTTAATCCCTTCGTCCTCCCCTCCTCCCCATTATCGACGATTTCTTCTGAAATTCTTTAATTCCCTTTTGACATCTATGGCGCTATACGATTGTATCATAATACGATTCACGTTTCAAAGTTGCCGCTACGTAGGTAGGTAGGTAGGTAAGTAGGTAGGTTGGTACGTATGTGTGTGATAATAAGTACTACTCACGTGCTTACTATTCTAATCTTTCTAAATTTCCATATAGAACGGATCGAACGGATTTCGTTTGATCAAGGATCGAGATTATATAACGCGAAATTGTCTAATATGGTAATAACGTGCAAACGATATCGCGAATTTTGATACTTACATGGTTACATATAGTCGTGCGAATAATGTCTATGACGTGTGGTCGCGTGTATTTTTCGAGGAAAAAGGAAAAAGAAAGAAAGAGAGAAAAAGAAATCCAACCAAGTAAACCTGACGATAATTCACAGTCAGATCGTAAATATCCTTCTGCTTTTCCTTTTTTTTCGGATGGAGGGGAGGAGGCAGAGAGAGGGGGGAGGGTAGAGGGTGTTATACGTACGGACCGAGTTCGGTCATAAAAATTTCACTTTTTTAGGAAATAGAATCGGAAGAAAGTTTCTCTCCTTAGGTCATGCCAAAGCAGCGGTATACGTTTCCCTCGAACACCCAGCGATGTTTCGGGAAAGGTAAAGGTTTTTAGCCAATGGTGAAAGCCTTTCGTCGCACGAAAGAGGTGTCTCATTGTGTAAAATGTGTCTTCTTAGTCCGAAGTTATCCGTTCGAAAGGTCGAACGCGTCGTTCGAATTCTCCTCCTTTGGAGTTAACGTCAAACTTTTTCATTCGGAGATCGTTTTATTTCCTTTTTTTTTAATTTTTTTTATTTTGTCTCCCTTTTCTCGTTTACTTCTCTTTCCTTTATGCGATATTAATGATCATCGTTAATTTCGAGGAAAAGTGCAACGAGGAAGTGTTTCTTCTGTTTTTTTATTTTTCTTTCTCTCTTGTTAATGCGTGACGCGTGCATCGTGCAACGAGAAAGGTGTTCGATAATTTTTGTAGACGTGAATTCGGTGTCATCGTGGTTGTTCACAGTTTGAAAATATATCGTTGTTCAATGTAAGTACACGTTTATCTTATCTATGGAATTATTCTATAATGCGGTACTGAGAGTTCAAAAGCATTATCATTTGCATTTCTACGGTTTGATTCGTTCGACCGCTCCTACGTTAAACTGGATAATGCGAAAACGATAATCGTCCTGGTAATGAACTCTTTTTTCTGAGAAAAAAAAACGACAAACGAAAAATAAAAGGAAATAGGTACGGATCGAAGAAAGATAATTGAAAAGAAGCATGAGAAGAACAGAGGAAAAAAAACAGAAATCAAAGGAAAAAAATTGGTTCATCGATTTGGATGGTTCATCAAAAAGAGATGGAAAGTTTGACGATTGGAGAATTGTCGTAATCGTTGGTAGAATGATGTTACAAAAAGAGTATTCGACTTCGAGATAGATTGCGGTAAATTTATTTTGAAAGAAAAAAGTTGGAAAATGTTGGAAGAAAATGGAACGGAAGATCTTTTATCACGACGACCATTCGTTGAGGATCGAACGAACGAACGAAAGAACGAACGAACGGGAACGTTCTTCTTGAAAGTTCGTGTGGGTGGAAGAAGAGGGAGTGGAGGTGGGGAGGGAAGGGGAGGGGGAATATCGAGGGCGACAGCTTAGTTCGCGCGCGTGTTTATAGTTAACAATTTAGTCGAGAAGGCGCGCATAACTGAGAAGCCTGTTAGCCGATTTTTCGCGTCCGATTTTCTTGGTTGACCGTGGTATGTCTCCTACGAAAAAAAGGAAAAGAAAAATAGTTGACGGAAAGTCGAGATTGTCGTTTCTAACGATCCAAATACCCGCACCGCCTCTCTCTCTCTCTTTATTCGCATACGCATACGCACACGTACGCGCACAAGCAAGGATATATGCGTACTTGCATATCGCATGTAATTCTTCGGCATTTTCCACTCGTTTGACTGGTAGCACCCAAGTAAATTGCCCTTGCGAACAGATTATAGGGGGAACACGTTTTGGGGACGACGACAGGACGTGCCGCCTATTCGATCTTTATCCAGGAACAAATCGCTTTCCTTTCGATGTCGATAAATTCTTACGATGGGAGAACAGTTTAGATGTATCAAATCCTTTCATACTATTATTTTTCATGTCTTTATTTTAGATATTTGTGTGAAATAAAACGCAAGTATACAAGTGCATAAGAACCATGCACTCGTATTTATTTCTACACTCGTATTGCACCTAGATAGGGTATGATCCATGTAATGAACTTATCCTTATCGTAATTAACGTAAAAAAAAATTAAATGAGTTTTCGTGTTTTCTATTTTACGACTCGTTATCCTACGTCTATCTAGGCGATTACGCGAAACAGTGCTACTCTTTTTATATTAAAGATACACCAACGTATATACACGACTATCGGCGATAATAATATTCCAAAAGATTAGTCTGAATTTAACCATTTAAATGGATGTACGAATACGTTTCTTAAGATGATACGAGCTAGAATTTATCACGATGGTGGAAATTAATTCGTTAGTTTTATGCCTTACATTTACGTTAATAAATATAACAGGTAGGGAGGTATGCTTGAAAAAAATTCAAGCAAACGAAAAGGAGGAACGGTTATTCGAGTCTGTAACTAACGGTACGGTAAGATAATTAAGTTCTACATCATTCGATTTAAACGAATATTAATTACTTACTCGTGAGCTGTTCAGTCGATGTTTCTATGATAACTCTAACTCTTTTAATAGGAACCTCACCTATGAGTGTAAATCTAGCGTGTGAATAAACAAAAAATTAAAAGAGAAACTCAGGTAGGTCGGTATATTATACATAGAGGTACCTACGGGAAGGGAATTCTTCGTACGCAACGACCGTGCTAGCAATTAGCGAAAGTGCACGTGTTAACGGTGCAATTACGAAAGCACGTTAATCGCCATTACGAAATCGTTCGTAGTTCGCCTGAAGAACGAAAGAATTTTTCTTTGCGGATCTTATTTTCGATCTTATTTTCGAAAAGATTGATCTTATATATATATATATATATATATATATATATATATATATATATATATATATATATATATATGTATATGTATATGTATATATTAAAATCATGTGAACGTTATTTCTGTTTATAGCGTCGTGTTTATTTCTGAGAAAGAGTAGTATGAACAATTTTATCGACGAGATAATAAATAATACAATACCTGGTTATTTTCCACGTAAACACGAAAATATAAAAAAAAATTGAATACCTTAGAAAATTTCCAATGATAACAAGGAAATATATGTATATATATAAATGAAAGGGAGACAAAAGGAAATGCAAGAAATTGAAAGGAAAAGGAAATACACTTTCCTAGGAATGATTGTATAGTTAAAGCTAATTACACGAAGACACGCCGCGATGTATCTTGATGTACCTTGCAAATACATAATGTGCTTTATATCCATAATCAACGTTCCGTAATGGCACTTAAGCATCCACTTGTTGATACCATTTATGACCTTTTGTGCACGGCGTTACATGTGTAAAATGGTCACATGGACGTCATACCAGCACGCACTCGCGACTACGTTAAACGTTAATACCGTGTATACACGCACGGCTACTTACCCAGCTGCGAAAGCACGTTGTTACGTTTAAAGAAATTATTATGACATTTTCGTAGGTAGTTTGACAACGAACGCCTGAACCACCTTGCCAACAAATTTCTATCAATTTTCTCTTAGAATAAGATATCGACGTTAATCGTTGAAAAATAGACTCGAGTACCGTCGATTTAAACAATGAAAAATATTAATAAATAAATTATAGCATTAATCGTGATTATATTGTTTACCAATAAATAATCTCCTATGTTAATCGAACAACGAAATGAATTAATTATGATGTATTTTAATTTTTTTTAATTCTTTTATTGATTTATCGTTATATCGAGATAAATAAATAAATAAATAATTACTAAGGAATAAGTAATGCAATGATATAAATATATATATATATATATATATATATATATATATATATATATATATATATATATATTTAAAAGGTGCCTCAGTTATATTTATTGGATATAAAAATTAAAATAACACAGATCGACTTAATCGATTCTGAGAACGTAGAATAGTAAATCCGAGGGTACGACAATGATAAGTTAAAAATAAATCAATCGGATAATCGTGGCCGATTCGATTTAGAACTTTCCTTTCGTCGCGACGTACAAGCGACGTCGCTTTGCATAGAAATGGCCGACGTAGCGAATGTACGTACGGCGAGTATTCGTAAAAGCGTATCGGATCGGACTTTGGCCCTTTTTATTCTTCTTTCTTCTACAGTCGTGTTCAAGCAATCACGCTGTAAGTAATTCGATTAGAAATGTATCTAATAGATCGACAGGGTGTCTAATAAATGATCATTGAATATATATACTATCCTTGGTTGGTGTAGTAAATGCCTTCTTCTAATACGATTCAAAGTTTGTTCTTTGGATCGTTAACTTTGACCGCTTAAATTAAACGTTAATATATAGTGACTACGCATTTGTATTTGTTATTCTTTGAAATCGTCCTCTTTTTTTTCCTTCTCTTTTTTATTCGCAACCGCCCGTACGACGTTGCGGTACGAAGAAGTAATAAAACTTTGTTTACGATCAAATGTTTAAATACACAAGTTGCCCATTCATTTATATTACTTTCAACTGTGTACGTTTATTCAAGGTTCTTTATAGAGGTGAACAAAGAGAAACATACGAATTAAATAGCAAACGAGCCGTATAAACTGATCAGTTAATATTGCTATGTTGTTGCAATAACATCTGCGTATAATAAATGTGGATTTTAATGTAAATCGAATCAGTTTGTTTAGAAAATTTTATTTCCGCGAAACGGATAATATTAATTAATAACGAAGAATTTATTGATTGAGTTAAATATTCCATTGGTTATACGATATAGGGGCGGAAATAAAAGATCTCTTGGAAATTTCGAATCCGTGGTTTTAAGATCGCTTTGGTACTTGGCCAATTTACTTTGGAATGACGTATACAGTGAGAGCGACGGTCGTCGGGTAGAGGTAAGCGCTATCGAGCTTCGCAAATAGGTAGGTGTTGTATGTAGAGTACGCTCGCACCATCTAGATTTCAGCGAGCAGCGAGTCCGTGCTATGGCGTATTGATCTTTTTAGTGGCGACGCGTCTCCGCAGATGCAATCCAACTGGTGCAGAGTAAAGGTCTATATTTCCCTCGGGAGAAATACATTTCGGTATTCCTATAAACACAATTTCCCAGGGAATATTGTGCCAGGAGAACGTCTAACCGACATACAATCCCACGTAACGTGCAGTGAGCGTAAACGAAGCTGCCGACGAGAGAGAACATTAAGGCTTACGCATTAGTTCTCCTCTTTCTCCATTTTCGCTGGAACAACATCGACATTTTCTTTTTTTCCTTTTCTTTTTTTTTTCTTCTCTCTTTTTTTTCCACGAATCATAATTCATCCGAATTCTTACGAATGAGTAGGCTCGATAAAGTGAATAATTTTATTAATGTACGAGTACAATTAAATGTACATTTATTAATAGCGTTTGGTCGGTTTAACTCTTTCGTATTTTCGTTAGATCACATTTATTTTTAATTAATAAGGTATGAAAATTCGTAGGGACCGATATAGTTAGTCATCCGATCGATAGGCAGAAAAGTATTCCTGATCCGTCGGTAGGGTTCGTAAACGGGAAATAAAGAGGAATGGGGATGTATTGGCTGTAGTAGTCGCCTTTTCGAAATGCGACAATACGAAATACATGACATATACGTAGAACAATAAACATGGGATATCTTTTATACATATGCAGAATATATTTATATATGTACCTACCTACGTAAGTACTTACGTACCGATTATCGTCCGTCGACCGTCGGACGTTGTCGTATACGCTCTCGCGTATAGCGCCACTCTGTCTAGCTGATGTCTACGCTCTGTCAACTGTTTTATATTTAATCCGGGTCGTTTTAGTAAGCAATAAACAAACAGTGTATCGCATAAGCGCCGCTCGAATTAGCCTCAATACCATTTCAAACGGCCGACTCGCATTTATGAAGATGACCGGGGCTACGGTGGCCCACCCGAGAGAGAAAGAGAGAGAAAGAGAGGGAGAGAGAGAGGGAGAGTGAGAGAGAGAGAAGGAGAAAAGCGAGAAAAAGAGCGAGATAGAGAGAGGAGAGAAAGAAAGAGTAAGGGAGAGAGTGAGCTACTTGAAGTCACCGATCGCGCCAGCCTGTGGAACGGAAAGAGGGCTGCACAAAATACAAGTGGTGGTGGTGGCAGCGGCGATGGTGGTAGTGGCGGTGGTAGTGGTGGTGGTGGAAAGATACACATTGGCATAAGTGGGGGGAGAGAAAAGTGGTGGTAGGGATTTGCTGACGTCACGAATCCCCCCATGGCACCGCCTACTGGCTCACGATGGGCGGGAATCCCACGACGATTTACGAGCGAACGCGTAGGCGACATCTACTGGCGACTCATCGAGACTAACCCACCACGAACGGTGGCCATTACGATCTCACCATTGGACAGGATCGTCGCACTACGCGAATCAGACGACCTTTTCAATATGGATTTTTCTTCCCATCCAAAATCAACCAAAATGTTATTCACAAATTGTTAATAATTTTTCTCATAATCGTGCGTATCCTCGCCCATGGGATTTTCTTTATTTTACGGACGGTCCGTTGTTTCCCACAGTAAATCTATATTTGGCTAATCAAAGAGGAAAGGCGGACAGACGGGTGGAACGATCTCTCGGTGGCTACTTTCCGTAAATAATTCTTTGCCTCTTTCCTTGCCAGAGTTCATTGCTAAAAGTAATTTTTATTTCATTTCTTAACATTTCCTCCTTCGTCGACTTTCATCGACGGGTCATTCTTTTTAATAGAGCCTGATGATTACTAGGATCCGATAGATTTATTAAAAAAATATATAATCCTTTTCTTCTTACATGTTTCACTTATATCGATATAAATGGTTAATAATATTGAAAGTGTTCGTTATTCCATAAAAGATACTTCGTTAGACCGACTAAATTGGTGATATTATTTAAAATTCACAGATGCCAAATTTGTAGATTCCCTATCCGTTTTATATCGAATTACAAATATTTAAATAGACGATAAAAACGATATATATGGATAGATAAACCATTGAAATGACCACGAAATAATACTACAAGTACTTTTATGTTTCAACGTTTAGTATCAATAACAAGTAATCAATACATCGCTTGTATTGATTTTTCCGCTTTCGTAAATAACTACGCGAGGAAGATGTCTTTTATTAAATCCATTATTTTGATCGTCGCTATAAATACGATAATGCGAGTATTGTCGTACATAAAATATTACAGGTCTGAGATACACATAATTCTCCTTATTTTTTAATACTACGGTTTTAATGGTAGTTTTAATAATTCTAGATGTAAGAGAAATAGTAACTGAGTCACTCTCACGGTCGTGTCTTAAACTAAATCGGTACAAATCTACTTAAGCGGTAAGCTTGTAAAGTTCCTGCAATGCCCGCAGAGTTTACGATACTTTAGCACGTACACGGTCGGTTAAAAACGGTGACGATTATTTCGCGTCAAATCGATCTTTATCTTATGCATCTTATCTTATCAATATAACGAAATAAAAAAAAAAAAATGATTTTATGCACCACAATAATTTATCGTGCGTTCTTCCTTTCAAATAAAAATTTACTAAAAAAAGTTTTCAATGTAAATTACAAACTTAGGTACAAACGATGCATTACATTATTCAATTGGAGTATTTATGAAAGAAAAGATTTCGAATAGATGTCCTTCCTCTATTAGGACATATGATCGGTAAGCTTCGGTGCGATACCCCGCACCACTGACGGTTACGTCGGTTTACGGCTCTTTTAACGAGCGCTGTTGCACGCGACTCGACACTAAACTAGCCTTACAAAATGCAGTCACACTAGTTCAACATTTTACGGCCGAATTTATTATCTGTTACCTCCTTATAGGATGGTACAATAACAATAATTGTCACTTTTAATTTGATCGTAAATCAATGAGAAAGAAATTCGTACTGTCTGAAGCTAAGCTGCACGACTTCGTCGATTGGCCATCTGTCGTCACAAATGTGAAATACTTACTTCTTACAAAAGTGTCCATACTGTTTGACCATAGGTACTTTTGTTCCATGTTAGTCGTGATCGTTCCTAGGTGGAGCCAGTGGTCATCGGATGCCATCCCACAAATTATACATACTCATCGTAAGAAAGTTGTAAAAAGATTTACGTATAAAACTGCAGTCGAACGTGAATTGTATAAGAAATTAATTGTTGCTCTTATAGGGTTACAGTAATATATACGAATTATAAAAATTTTGTCCTTTTTTATTTTTGATATTGCACAGTAGGTAATCGACAATGTATTTTGTATATTGCAATATTTCCAATTACGTTATATATATATATATATATATATATATATATATATATATATATATATGTATATATATATATATTGTGAACATTTGGAAATAATCCGTTATCTTATAAATATAGAAATTAAGAAAACCTGTTTCCAAAAGATTATAGAAATTCTTCGCGACGGATATACTTAATGGATATCGGAATTTTAACTTATCTTCGGTCAATACGTTACTTGTTGAATAAAATACAATTTACTGATCGTCGATTATATTTGTAGCTTAAGAAACACAAGTACAATGTGATTTTGTGAGGTGGCGCCACTGTATACTGCCAGTCATTAGCGATTTTACTAAATACAATGCTCATTATATAATTGCACATACGTGCGTAAATATTTTCCAAGTATATCTTATTTTATTTCATTTAATTTACAAACTTTCAATGTTGTACATTATATTTATACAAATAAAACAGTTTTCGTAGGATCGATGTACTTGGCGATTAATTTTGCGAGGAACATCGATAAATTCAACAAAGTAAGATTTTGTGTGCCGATAGAAATCTGTGGAAAAAAGGAAGAATAAATCGCATAAATGTCTGTTTAAATGTTCGCGAAGAAGGTATGAATACGTATAACTGATTTATAAGTGTGGTAGGTAAAAAAACGGTAAAGCGTGGAAGTATATGTCCCATTGTGAGCGACATTGAGTGCCTTCGAGAGTTAATCCAACTAAATGGACCCTTAGATTTTTATGGGCACTAGCAGCAGTCGGGGCTCGTGCCAGTTCTCTCTCATTCTCTCTCTCTCTCTCTCTCTTTCTATCTCTATCACACTCTCTCTCTCTTTCTCTCTCTTTCTCTCTCTCTCTCTCTCTCTTTCAACACAAAATCCACGTTGGGCGTGTGTCTGTCGGGGAGCCGAAGAGACCGAGCGAAGTCAAACGTATCTAGCAATGTCATCAGTTACATTTATGAGGCCGTGAAGGATAAGCTGAGCACCTTGCGGTTGCATCATCGTCACTTTAAATCTCGTTTACCCGCTCGTAATAGTCTTCTCGTAAAAGTCTTTGACGACTTTGCCAGTGAGCTGTCCGTAAGAGCGCGGTCGAGTTGCCTGGATGCTATAAACTGAGAAAAGGGTCTTCCCCTTACTACAACGAACTTGAATGAAACTGAAAAGGGTTTGCCGTAGGTGTCCTTCGTTTCTTGACGATCGGTTACGATCTGTTAAACCTAATAAGATCATAATGGTTTTAATGTTAATTATATTTGCCGTTCAATTATTTTGAATACCTATTTTCCTTTCGTAGGCTTGTCATTGGTCGATTAGATATTTAAAAGGTTCTTCTTTATATCAAGAACGTAATTTATAACGATGAATAAGGATTTACGTATTTATATCTGTGTAACGTGTAAAAGAATAGACATAGGTAAGTACATATAGACGACAGTTTATACATATGCTTCAAGGTACGTTAAAACTATGAAGTTATAAAAGTCATAAAAACTTTTTACGGTACTTGCGAATATATCGATACGCGATGTCAAAATGCACAATAACAAAAAAGAAACGAGTTTTGTTAGGCGATCTTCGACGATCTCATTCATCTAGCCTTACTATAAACGGTAAGCAGACAGGATAGAGTATGTGTATATATATA
>OU426995.1:2485018-2507518 GCA_911387935.1 Dolichovespula saxonica | reverse complement strand
GAATTACGAAAGGAGAAATCGTCGATTCGCTATTCCGAACACGGCAAGTACGGTATCGGTTGGCAGAGGGGATGAGAAATGCTGGCAATGCTCGAGGCGCATTAAGAGGGCTGTACGTAACGGCGCCGTAATGAATTAAGGGAAATCAGAAATTGCTTTAAATAGGGTCGTAAAAGTAAAGTTCGTTTAAAGAAGAGAAAGAAAGAAGGAAAAAAGAAAGAAAGATAGAAGGGCAGCAGGAAGACAGCAGTGGCGGAGAAACAGAAGGAATAATAGAAGGTCAGGAGTGGGGGGGGGGGTGAGATGGAGCGAGGTTGAAAGAGAAAAAGAGGTTGGAGGTTCTTCTCGAGGGGTGCTAAGTCGATGGTGGAACGTGTAACGTGGAAATTGGCGAGAGAAACGCGGTATTAAAATTGGTGGATTTAATATGGAGATAAGGTTCGCGAAACGGAAAGGGGGAAGTGAGGTTCATGCAATGCGTTTATGGCGGCTACGAGCCAACGGAAAAGAAAAACTCTTTTATTCGCACACACCAAAATTATCCTGGCCTCACCGCGCTCGTTATCTTCATGCCCGGAAACCAAGTGCTAGAACTGACGTAAGAAGCAGCGAGTATTTCCGTTTAACTTTTTACCTCGGCTACCACTCCATTTTTGCGGCCAACATTTGTACCTTTTCAAAATAGTTTTCATTCCTATTAGACGCGTTCGTCGTTCGTTTATTTTTCAAAGGTTTCGTCATTGCGATTATTTCATATCAAATAAGATTAGATCGTGAATTGCGTGAATTATGTTTTTTGTTTTTCTAAAAATATGTTCACAAATCAGGCAATACGTCTTTCGATAATTATCCACAATGTATTCACTCGTTCATTACGGTTGTTTACTTTGATTTTTACCGCAAACGAGGCGCGAGGACGTTCAAAACCGGTATACGAATTTCGTGGTCCGTAAAGGGGAACGTAAAGAACGTTTTATGACGGATGTAAACCGACAACGTAAATATTTCCTTCGGTGGAAGAAAATCTTATATCCTCTCTCTCCTACCCTCCCTCCTTCCTGCCCCCTTATAAAGGCGTGAGCAGCATTCGCGCCACTTAGGTACTTGTTTATTTCTCTGTTATTCCACTCGAAGGCGTTACGATCGTTAGGCCGTTCGCTCGGTTTATGGGGTGTTTGTTACGGTTGCTGTGTGACAATCATGCTGCAAGCTCGATAGCTTCCTCCATGGCGCCTAGCGAGTATGCAGCACTCTGGGCTATTGTGCAAGACGAGATGCTCCTTATCCGTGGCTAACCTCTCGTATCTATCTACGTTTAATGTATACATGGATTAATCTCCTTCGAGGATCAAGGTCCGCATTGACGCTTAGTTAAAACTTTATTTTGCTTTGATTATTTATCGTTGGGATTTTACGTCGATTAAAAATAATTGCAAATTAATTTGTCGAATTAGAAAAGGAAATTTTTGTAATCACGAAAGATGCAATTGTTTCAGCGTTACTGTTCAAATCAGTATTATTATTATTATTATTATTATTATTATTATTATTATTATTATTATTATTATTATATATTTTTTGTAGAGAAGTCGAATCAAAGTAGGAGGTTCAAAAATACCGATCTCTTTCTCATCTCGAAGGAGTTATTTCTTCCTTTCCGTACGAAAAAAAAATATTACCTACTTCGGTACGTTTATATATATATATATATATATATATATATATATATATATATATATATATATGTTTATATATATATATATAGACGATATATAGCTATATACAGACGATATATAGCTATATACAGATCGTATATAGTCTCGTCGGAGGCAATAATCCATTGGGGGATTCCCCCTTACGCCACCGTGCCCACTCAAACGGTCGTAGTCAACGCTTTTATGTCGTCGTAAAAGCGCTGTAACAATTAATAAGTATCTCGTAAAAGCGATTGCCGTTGACACCTTTTTGAATGACAGGGATGGTCTGAGAGAGAGAGAGAGAAAGAGAGAGAGAGAGAAAGAGATGACACGCTTCTCCATCCCTTTTTACCCCCACCCCTTCGATCACTCTTTCTCTCTTTCTCTCTCTCTCTCTCTCTCTCTCTCTCTCTCTCTCTCTATCTTTCGTATCCTTTGGCGCCCGTCGTAAATCTAGTAGGTGGCACTGGGATTGACTATAAATTTCGTTTATGCCTAAGTCGTTATTTTTAATCAGGCAGTTACACTCACTCTCGTACGACCGAGCTATCAGCTTCCTGACATTTTAATGTCTTTCGTCGCTTACTTTCGTCTTGGCTATTCGTTTGGAGTATCGACGTAACGTAACGTCGAGGCAACAAACTTGCATTAACGATTTGTGGTATCGCCAATGCGAATATATCGTTCTTTAACGAAGCTTTGGTGCGATTGAACATCATTCATTTATCGGCTTAGTTATCAATCGTTGCGTTTGCTCTTTTCTTTCTTCTTGTTTGTTTGTTTGTTTTGTTTTTTCAATACATTTCATCCATCAAACATATCTATATCGCGCAAAGTAGTTTCTTTGAGATTTGATTTATGACAACGTTTATCAGCACCTTCGATTGAACGGCAACGATCATTAAATCTTAAATTCCGTACGATGACGATAAGCACGTAAAACGTAAAACTAATTTTGAAAGAATAATTATACGAAGTGGGAAGAACTTTTAAAAGAGATAGTATCGGTAGATTTTTATTCAAATTGAAAACTTAAGTACATCTTTTTCTTTTTTTGTCTTCGAATTTCGTGTTCGGATCGACGTATTCGAGGGTGATATAAAAGCGTTGATTACGGATTCTCAATGTTGGAATATAGAGAAAATGCGAGAATATTTTCGAGAAGGTGTATTAGCCATGGACAGATTTAAGGGAAAAGGGCCGGGGAACGGTTTACGTACGGGCAAGCCAACAAACACGATACCCGTCTACCTACCGTTGTGCTGCTATACACGAGCTGGGAAGAGAGAAGACTGGATATTATCGTGCGAGCGAATATACGGAAACGGCGGCCGCAAAGCCGCGGTCGGCTCCGCGTCGTTGCCTTAATTAAGTTACACGCGCTGCTCGCATTGTTCCTAGCGTATAAATGTCACTAGGGAAACAAAACTGTATGGTATTAATTAGTTTCGATACTCACTAGTGAACACATCTTTGCTTAAAACATTCGATGAATTTTAAATATACCCGATAAGATTTACGAATGATGTTTCATATTTTTCGTTTGATTTGATTGGATACGATTTATTATCTTTTCATTTTTTTTCACTTTTCTTTTTTTTTTTTGTTTTTCCTTGTTCTTCGAATTGCACGTTGCGCGATCAAAATTGCAAGGCAAAGGTTCAGATTAAAAAATGTAATACCACTAAATTCTTCTTTAGCGTCGAAATTATACACACACACACACACACATATTTGTATGTATAAAAGAGAAAGAGGAAAAGATATTAAGTGGATGTATAAAGTTTTGTAAAATTGGCACAGGGCGATCAATGCCGTGTTAGTTATTCGGGTTAAAAGGATTCTAAAAAGGAGGACGAGCGAAAAATGAAACTGCACCTTAGAAGATTTTATCCTAGGTAAAGTGTTCGTTCTGTAATTTCCGGAAGAGCGAGGTAAGACCGGTGGATGGTTAATTATCTTATCAAAGCGATTTCGATCGGTCATCAAAATCCGTAGAAAGTTAGACGGCGACGTTTCCGGAGGAATAAACGAGGTGCGTATAGGAGTAGAAGAGAGAAGAGAGAAGAAGAGGAAGACGAAGAAGAAGAAGAAGAAAGAGAGAGAGAGAGAGAGAGAGAGAGAGAGAGAGAGAGAGAGAGAGTATGATGCTGGCGCTAAGCCAGCTTTCTCGGCTTCGAACGACGGCAAAAGCGAGTCGGTTGGGTGGTGGAAGAGTTGGAGGGTAAGAGGGGAGGTAGAAAAGGAAAGAGGAAAGGAGAAGAAGGGACGGAGGGTAGAGCAATAGCCTTTACGACTCGGCCATAGTATCAAACGATCTATCCAACCATTAAGATAGTCTCGAAACGATTCGGTAACCTTTGGGTCCGTGGAAAGCGATACGCTATCGACTCCGTAGCCTCGGCTGCGGCATTTCGTGAATGGATAGAAACGCGCCCTTTCCCTTCCCGACGTTCGTCCTTTCACCCACCGCCATTTCGTCTTCGTCCTCGTCACGTTACATCGATTCTCGCCGATAGGATATAGGAAGGCTATCCATAAGAACGTCCTTCCAAACTCAACGATACCACCTTATCTCTTTAGGATATAACCGATTTTGTCCCGATCGACCTTTCTCTTTCTACGATCTACCAAATTCATCAGGTCTGTCTTAACGTCAAGATTTTTGATAGTCAAAGATATCATAACCACTGTGATTTCCCTCTTCTTCTTCTTCCTCTCCTCCCACTCACTTCCCTTAAGATTCGTATGTACCCTTCGTCGAGTTCTCAAATATTTTTCAGCACTCCAGATTGAAGGTAGTAGTCTTTAAGAGATTGGATCGGTTCGACGAATTTCGAAGAAGAAAGGTTAAGAGAAGGAAAGAGAAAACGAGAGAGAGAGAGAGAGAGAGAGAGAGAGAGAGAGAGAGAGAGAGAGAGAGAGAGAGGACGTTAACTCGCAAGGCATTGTCCTACAGTCTTCTTTGCCAAATGATTATCGTTCCCAATCGTTGAGAGTGCTAATAACGCGATGGACCGTAACGATTCTTGTTACGAGGCGACCGCTATATAAGCTTATGATTAATCTCCTAGAGGGCTCTCGTTGGGCCCGCTTTGCCAGCTGACATTTTCGTGCGAGCCTTTTCGGGGGATACGCTACCCAAGAATTATGCTTTCCCGAGTTGGGTTTATTAAACTCCCCTTAATTGCATCGTCAGAATTCAGAGGATCGAAATGGAGAACGACCTACGATAAAATAATACCTATATAATCGTCCATCTTGAATCTTTCTCTATCTCTATTATGAAACAGAAACGATACGAGTTTGTTCGTCAGCTGGGTAGGAGGCAGAGTACGCTTTTGCAGCTTTTGAAAATCGGGTTGGAGATCGTGAAGCAGAAAATATCTGTAAAATATAAAATGGAATAAGAATATTCGAAGATGCAAGGAGGAGGCGGTAGTGTCGGAGGTTCGTCTAGGCAAAGAGGGTTGCTGAGCGAGAGAAAGAGGGTGGTTACCGTGCATATACATCCATGGAATGGGGCGTCATGCGCGAAGAAAGTGGGGATAGGGCTTGCGCGGCAACATAACCGGAAGGACTGTGTTCGAAGGTGACGTGGAGGTGGAGGAGAGACGGGGAGGTTGCGGAGGAAGAGTGCTTTCGAGAAGGGGTAAGGGACAAGAGGGAATGGGGGAAGGGGTAGGTTCGGTGAGATTCCAGGGTGGCGTGTAGAGTGTGAGAGGGTGCGAGAGGGTAGGACGGGAGGAAGGGGTGGAATGGAATGGAATGGAGTCGAGCGTACTGGCCGTAGGGCGAGGGGGTTATGGGGGTCGAGGGGTCTGGAGATTGATAACGCAATTCCAAGACTGCCATTACCCCCGTCCACCGAGCTCGCTCCGGTGCTTCTATCTTTTTTGCTTCCGCCTCTTTCTCTCCACCCCGTGGTCCTCCTACCTACCTCTTCGTTCTCTTTTTCCTCTAGCTCCTCTCTCGTTCCTCTCTATATACTCTTTTCTCCTCGGCTTCTCTCTTTCTTTTTTCCTTTTCTCTCTCTCTCTCTCTCTCTCTCTCTTCCTCTTCCTCTTCCCCTCTTTCTTCTCTACCTATGGACCCGGGCTAGCGAGTTTTAGAAATGTTAACTCCATAAATGCCACGCCGTTCTTTTTTCTTTGAGAAAAGAGAGGCCGAAGGACGAGGGAAGGTGAAACGTCGCGCGGACGCGCCTTTCGTACACGGTGCATGCTGTGGAATGGGATTAACATTGTGAAGTGACGTTACAGATCATTGAAAAGGTATTTATTTCAATGGTAATCGTACATTTAACAGGCGAATATTGCGTTACCTTTTCGTAGACATTTTTCATTTATTCAAAGCAAAGGTTTCAAAACCTACTTTTCTCTTTCTTTTTTGTTTTTTCATTATTTCCTTTTCCTTTTCCCTACTTTTTTCCTCTTTTCTTTATTTCTTACGTATCAATAAGTAGGTACTTAGATATTAAGTCGAAGGAGGCCATAAAAAAGATTTAACGATATTGTCGGGTGTCGATGGTCTTTGATAAAGAATACTTAAAGTCCGACATCAGAAAAAGTTTTCTGCATCTTAATTTCAAAGATGAAAGGGGAATACCTGTGCGATGAGCTTGGGGAGTCTCGGAGATTGATAATCCAATTTCAAGACTCCCATTATCTCCGCCCGGCAACCCGCTCCAGATCCTTTTATATCCTTCCAGTTTCTTCCAGGATCCTCTTTGCTTCTAGTCTTCGCAATTTCACGGACGCTTTTCCTCTCTCTCTCTCTCTCTCTCTCTCTTTCTTTAACTTTATACTTTTCGTATACTTATAGTATAAACAGAGATTGATAAATTTGATTTTATTTAAGTTGAAAAATAACACGAACTGTGTTTCCCTTTAACGCATTGCTTGTTACATCGACTTATTAATCAAAAAAAAAAAAAAAAAGAAAAAATTATAAAAGAAGAAAAGAGACAAAAGGAAAGGTTTCGAAGAAGAGTGCAGTATTCACTCGTCTGGCTCGTCATGGGAGTGTCGCAGCGAGCGTTTTACATTTCATGTCGAAACATTGTAGCGGCGCTCAAGAGAATTATTTTTCACGTTGGTGACAACCTACTCAACGTCGTAGCTCCTTATGGGGGCTCCTACCTTCTCGGGTACAGTCGAGGAAGACGGTAGTTTCGTTACCCTGGGAACCCCCTCCTGGGTAGTATTTCCTCTCCAGGAGCGAGTTCGCCTTTTCGCCTCGCTTACCAAATCCTAGCAGGAAAGTTTCAGGGATTCTGCGCGCGCGCGTTTTCTCTCCCTCTCTCTTTCTCTCTCTCTCTCTCTCTTTCTCTCCGTCTCTCTCTCTCTCTCTCTCTTTCTCTCTCTTTCTCTCTCTCTCTCTCTCTCTTTCTCTCTCTTTCACGTTCTACGGTTCTCGCACGTTTCTGTATGAGTAGGACGACGAAGGGGTGAGGTGGAGTGGGTTGAAACGAAACGAGAAGAAGAGGAGAGAAAGAGAAGGTGGAAGGAGAAGAGGGTGGCTGCCGCGCGGAAGCTTTTCGAAAAATACGATTATAACGATAATTGTATGTGCGGAGTGCCGCGATATATCTTGTTTATTCGCTCGCGCCCTGCACCCGGAGCAACGAATCGACCTTCCACAGTGTACACCCGAGGCTACCACCGGCGAACTTTTTCCCTCCCTCTTTCTCTCTCTCTCTCTCTCTCTCTCTCTATCTATCTATCTCTCTCTTTATTTTTTCTTTCTTTTTTTTTCTTTTTTATTTCCTTTCTTTTTTTCTTCTCTTTCAAAAAGATATCGTCGTCGTCCTAGCGAGAGAAAAAAAACAATTCATGCGATCGCCGTGAATGCGACTCTTCTCTTCTTCTCTTCTTTCTTTGAACGGACGAACCATCTTTGGCGTTGGATCTCTTATTTTCGTTTGGAGTTCGTCTTAAAAATAGGATTTAAAAGAGAATTAGATATCTATACTCCAACTGATTCAACTGGAGATTGATCGAAGAGTCTCTTGTTACTGATAGTTATTTTATTAAAATGAATGTAACTTTTTTTTGTTCTATGATAGAAGAACATTCGCAGATTATGATACTCGTGATCACAGATATTTTCGTGAATAAACTATCCAATTGATCATTAATGATAATAATTACGATTATTCCCGATCTGCTAGTCAACGAGAAATGCCTGAAAAAGAAAAGACAAAAGAAAAAAAAGGAATAAATATCAAATTTCGATATAAATGATGAAAATGCACGTGAGCATTCCGAATGATTTTCGAAGTTCGTATGGGGCATTAGATCGTTAACGTGATCGTTGAAAATCGTAGATTAAGCTCGTATAGACGTGGCTCTTCATCCGTTTCGTTTATTGCTCGCGTAAACGATGGCGCTACGTTTCGTAGGAGCAGAAACTCTCGGCATAACCGAGCCCATATGTCCGAGATTTGTATCTGGTGCTACTCAATCTACGATAACGATTATGTCTCTGCTACACCTACCGATGGGGATCGCATGATAATCTCTTCGTTTGCAATGAAAACAATTAACGAGCTCCTTTCTGTTTATCGTCGGGCGAGATCGCGATCGAGCGAAAGTGGAATCCTCTCGTTGTTTCTATTCGTTTCCACTCGACGATTAAACTTTTCAACTTGTACTTGTCAATTATCGGTTTTTCTAATTGACATTATTATTAACGAATTAGCAACGAAATATCTTTGAAATCGAAAAGAAGGTTAACGTTATTCTTTATCATGCGGATACTATTATATAAGTAATACGTAGCACGAAAATATTCAAGAGTATTCAATATTAATGATGATATTAGAAAAATTCATGCGCATGGTATATTTTTGCTTTATCGGTGACTCTCGAAAGATAGAAAATGTCTCCCATGGGATAGCGCATGTTTGAAAAATAAATCTCGTAAGTAAGTACCTACATGCGATTCGAGGAGATGGGAGTCTAAAAACTCTCGGCGTAGGAGACAAATAAAAGAAAAAAAATGATATAGGGGAAAGAGGAAGACAAACATAGAGACAGAGACAGAGAGAGAGAGAGAGAGAGAGAGAGAGAGAGAGAGGGAGAGAGAGAGAGAGATGGCGAGAGTAGAACGAAAAAGAGGAGTATACTTGGAGGAAATGGCTGCACATCGAGCAGAAGATAGGAAAGTGTTAATCCTTCTGAGCAACTTCGGCCCTGTAGGGAACTTGCACGCTTACGCCGAGAGGATTTCCATCCAATAAATTTGAAGCTTTGTATAAGCTTTCCACGCTTGAGTTTAAATCCCGGCGTTGGTACGGGGCTTACGTGGGACTGTGTTGAGTTTAGATCTATATGTCTGCGAAAGAGGAAAACCCCTCTCTTTTCCCCTGCTTTTCGTTTGCCCAAGCCAGGCCGATCTCGAAAGCTCCGCGAATTATGGAATGCAACGCGAAGCCGTTACATTAAATTTGCCCTCCGTTAACAGTTATGTTGATAGCTACTATAAACAGCGCGACGTACGAATCCTCTGAAATAGTAGCCCTAAGCGATATAGTATAGTCGCAGTGTGATTCTCGGTTATACGTGTTGTGTGGTATTCGTATACGCAAGATAAATGCGTACGCGCCTTAGACGCACCTCGATATCACCGAGCCCAAAGAGAAGCATATCCATTGTAACTGAAATTGTATTTCAATGGAGGCAACTGTTTTAACATACTAATTACGACGGCCAATCTCAAGTACCTCCTCTTATCGTGTCGCCTTATCTTTCTGCCTATCAAGATCATTACTCGAGGACGTTTCAAGATACTTCAACGGTGACTGATGCAAATTTCTTGGCAGTAGCGTGAGTCAACTCGGAGTATGTAAATATACTGCCGACTGTCGAGAGAGAAATAAAAAAAGTTGATTTAACGAACGAATTCCTGTCGTCAGGCGACTCTAGTCTAACGAACGAGTAGGTAGAAACGAATACCTAGCTTTGTTCGAATGTTTTTTTTTGTTGTCATTCTCAATGCGACGTTTTTTTTTTCTCAAACCTGACGGTGTTTTATTTTCAATATAATTGACACAAAACGTATACGAATGGAAAGATAGATAGATGGAGAGAGAGAGAGAGAGAGAGAGAGAGAGAGAGAGAGAGAAAGAAAGAAAGAGAATTTATTTTTTTCTTTTTTTTTCAACATTTTAAAACATCGAATAAGTTTTCCCTTCGATCGTGGGGGTCTTTCGATTAAATATTTTACACGTTCCTATGAGAGAAAGGGTTTTATCTCTCTCTTTTTCTCTTTCTCGATGGTTGCCGATCACGAAGGGTGTGTAAACAAGGGATCGAATACGTACTCATGAGAGTGGGTGTGTGAGTTTGCAAGCGAGTGCCTCCGAACGAATTCCCATGCGGTAGTAAGATATTGGTTTTCATCCGCCTCGTTCCAAGCCTCGTAACGTTTGATAAAAATGCGTGTTACGCGTTCCGGACCAGACCAGGCTCGGACCGAAAGGTCGTCTAGGGAACCGTACACGAAGAGATCACGAGAATTTTCCCACCGCCGCGCGAGTCCCTCCATCGGGACTCTCCCTCTGCAAGTATTTGCGCATAAGAGGGTGACGACCAGACCTAATCCTATAAATACCTATACGCGATGATGTTGTTTCCACCGACAGATTTTTCGGGAAGCTGATAAAATGAAAGAAAGAAAAAAAGAGGGAGAGAGAGAGAGAAAGAAAGAGAGAGATAAAGGACAAAAAGATTTATGTTCATCTTAATATTTCATCAAAAAAAAGGAAGAAAAAAATTATTTAAAAAAAAACCGATGAAGTAATCAAGAAATAATAGATAACGATATAATACTTATAGATAACAGAATGGGGACTTACCTAAAATGGTTAATACAAATGCTAAAGTTTTGAAATAAGACATTGAAAGAAATCAACGTGATAATGATTACGTGTAGATATATTTTGATAAATAATAATTAGTTAGATAAGAAACGCATTAAGAGTTGACGGAGTGATGTATCAAGCGTTTCGTTTCCCGTCGAATCCTCGGATATCGCTCGAGAAGCAATGGCGGCATTCCATATTGGTGAAGTTTCATTGGCCGTTGTCGGAGGATTTTAACGATCCTCGTCGATCAGCACTCAAGGCGTTCCTTAATGAGTCGCCTTTATAGGCTCCACTCCTATTCGGTGAAAAAGAAAGAAGCGCGGAGTCAATTAATTGCCCATGGTCGCTGCGAGTCGACCAGTCGCGGCGTCCTTTATTCGAATTTACCGATGGCTGTAAAAACGTACGGAATACAAAGTGGTCCAGCGTTAGCCGAAGTATTATAGACGTTCTCGCAGAAATTATACGTATTCGCAAATTATCGTCGACAAAAAAAGGAGGAATCTCTTAATCAAGTCAAACGTGTTTCTTAATTGCGCTTTATTAGACCGAAAGCCATTCGATGTAACGAATTCGTGAAACGACCAACGAATCTTTCCTTCGTTTTATTTCTACTCTCGCCTTTCTCGCCGATGTTAATTTTTTTTCAAGGAAAAAAAAATTAAAAACAAAAAAGAGAAAAAAAAAGAAGAAAGAAAGAAAGAGAGAAAAATATTCGCAGCGATTTATTTTACGCGTTCGCTCGTATTATAGCCTATAATGGCCTGGCTCTGTAGTTAAAATCGAGCATCTTAATTAATTGTTCGACAAGAATACTATCGTTCATCGATATAATAAAAGTGTGGTTAAAAACATTCAAGGATAACGAGGATCGAATATAATTTGTGTTAGAAAATCGATGATTGGTGAAGTAAAAAAAAAGAAAAAAGAAAGAAAAAAAGAAAGAAAGAAAGAAAATAAAAAAGGAGTGAAACACTTGAAACACAGCAATTATTTGAAGAATAATTAAAATCCCCAATCAACCTTGCCACATAAAGTTTTCCATCACTAATAAGAGAAAATAATAATAATAATAAAAATAACCAACGAATATAGTAATAAGATATATATATATATATATATATATATATATATATATATATATATATAATAATTACTTGCCACGCAAAGTAGTGAAATTTTCTCGATTTAATCAACGTAGCATTAATTACTTGCACGCGAGATTCCAATTATCTTGAAGAAACGTTATCACTGTTATCTCGGAATATAAGCTTCATTTAAATACAATTGAAAAAAACAGTATATCCATTTTGGAGGTTCCTCTCTCTTTCTCTCTCTCTCTCTCTCTCTCTCTCTCTCTCTCTCTCTCTCTCTCTCTCTCTCTCTCTCTCTCTCTTTCTCTCTCTCTTCCACTTTTTCTCTCTCTTTCTTTTTTTCTGTCTATGATATCCACTTTGGATGGAAATATAAATGTTACAAAAGAAATGAGACGTGATCATTGTAGTATCGTCGTGCGTAATTAAGGATACGGGGGATAAAAATCAAAAACCGTGGCGAACGGTACGAGGGTTTACCTCGAGAAATCAGCGACGTGCATCGACGACTTTGCAATAAGGAGAGTCGGGATAACGATCGTCTACATCATCGGTATGCAAAACAAAATGGCTTCCGTTTTTCGTCTAACTCTTATGTCCTGTATTGCAATGGAGAAACGATCTTTCCTTTCGTTCTTTCTTATTATTCAATGATTATGAGAGAAACAATTTCGTCAGCAACAAAAATAACTGCAGCATAGATCAATCTAGGGAAATACTTTGTCGCCAGTTTCAAGTTTTTCTTCTTCCTTTTGTTTGAGGAGTAACGATGGAGAACCGAAGAATTCTTTTTTTCTTTCTTATCTAAGAAAGAACAGAGAAAACGTTCGAACGTTTATTTACGAAGAAGCAACACCTAGGCGAAATCGCAGAAGGTTTAGTTACGTTAGTAGCGAAAAATCGGTACGATAGCGCACACACACAGTGAGACGGAATCACGTTTGAACGAAAAGTCAGGATGGCCTATCGTTGTAGTGACGGGGTATAAAGGAGGAAAAGGGGGTAGGATCACCGGTAACCTCTTCGTCTAAGCCGCCGGATTGGAATGGAGGCTGGTCGGGGATACGGTCCGATAAACACCGTATAACTCCACTGGAAAAGCGTTTCTCTCTCTCTCTCTCTCTCTCTCTCTTACTCGAACCAATCTATGGCCTACGGACGTGAGCTTGGCCAATTATCGACTGGATCGATCTAAATTAGAACGGGGGTCGTAACAAATTTGAATCAAACTTTTGAATCAAGATCGGCTTCCTACCGATTAAGTCGTAATTATCTCTGATATGTATGCAATTATCGAAGGGAGGCCTAGCATAGATGAGGACTCGAGAAAATATTCAAGGATGCATGGCATTACGAAGTACGTTATGGAAGAATAATTTTTATAGGAGGATAGGATTCTTATGATCGCTTCGTGAAATCACGATTATTAAATTATTAAAAAAAAAAAAAGAAAAAAGGTTATACGGAAAAAAATATGGAAGAAAGGGAACAAGCAAAAAGAAACAAATGAACAAACAAAAAATGAAAATTGATCTTCTATCTTCCCTCTCTATTGCTATAAAAATTAAATAAGGGAGTTTATATTTTCGTCGCACCCTTTGACTCGATGTCTCTTCAGTTTTTACTTCCATTTTCAGGCGAAAGATCTAAATGGACATCACGTCGCGTGATTTCCCTCGTAAGCCTTTTGTATTTCGTCTCGGATTAACAGGTTGAGTTTTTCAGCTACCACGTTATAGGAATCTCGCGCGGCTTCACGAATATGCATATTGCGAGGGTGTTGCCCGGGGATAGGTATACGCAGATCCCTCATAAGGGAGATATCGCTTTCGAATCAAATGACCCATTTGGCTTTAGTAGCGCCATTTTAGCCGACATCTATGCGCCTCTGGCTGTCCAACACGAGCTGACGTCGTACACCAAATACAGAAAATCTCGCCACTGGGCAATTTCTCTCTCTCTCTCTCATCTCACTCTCTTTCTCTCTCTCTCTCTCTCTCATCTCACTCTCTCTCTCTCTCTCTCTCTCTCTCTCTCTCTCTCTCTCTCTCTCTCTCTCTCTCTCTGTCTCTCTATCCTTCTCTTTAATATAATGCTACCGACGCTACCTAGTTATCCTATCGACTTACAAATATCTCCATTTGTATTAACAGTACCCTAAATCCTATCAAAAGTATACTCTTTTTATGTATTTCCTTTCAACAGTTAAACGATTGACCTAATTTCATCACATTCGTCAATTCTGATGAACACTCGATGCCAACAATTTATTTTTAGTTCTTATTTCTAATTCGTTTAATTGTAAAATTCTGTTCCATTTTTTGCGCGCACCTACACAGTTAACCTTTTTTTTATTGACAACTCAAAACAGATCGCTTTTTTTCCTTCGTTAGTTTTATTCAACGTCGGCATTTAGTTATTGGCGATTCACATTTTTCGCATGTAGTAAATAAATTAAAAAGAAGTGAAGTAAGCCATCCGACAGTGTTTCTCAAACATAATTAAGATCTAGCAAAGATAAGCAGCAACATCGAAGCTCTCCGTGTTAGATAATCCAATAAGTCTAGTCAATGGCCCGTTCTAAACGTAGTTAGTATAGCGAGCTGGTAAGTGCGTTCCAAACATAAAGCATGATTTCTGGTATTTGTACTCTCAACAGACGTTAACGGTACTATACTACAAGTGCACACGGTTTTACGGCAAATTATCAGTGAAATCTTCTAATAGATGAAATTCTTTTAGAACAAAACTTTCATCTATGTTGTTCATTTATTATTAATAAATTATTATTATTATTATTTTTATTAAAAGCTATTATTATTAATAAAGAATATAAATTCACGTATTTATCGTTTTTTAAACCATTATACACATAAGCATCGTATTTTCTATATCGTATTTAATTATTATCTTATCACGAGGTTAAATTAAAGGACATTTCATTGTGCAGTTAATCGGAGTATATCCCTACTTTATTTATTATCGTAATTTCACAATAAACATCGCAGGAAGAAGTGATTCGTACGCTCGACGGATATTAAGAATATTCTAATATTCTCGAGGATAATGATTTACTGTCGTCGCAGGATGTCTTCGCGCGCGCATACGGCTCGCATCGGAAGGATGGAAACTCGCTGGCAAGTTCGATTTGGTCGAGTTCAGATTCGAATTTCGTAGGACCGCCGGATGCACGTAACGACGTCTTACCTACTCCATTCGGCTACCACCCAGCCCTCCTTGCTAACGTTATTTTTCTACCGGCCTTCCTATCTTTCTCTTCTCCTCGTTTCTCTCTCCTCCATCTCATCTCTCTCTCTCTTCTCGATTTCGAATCTACCCTGAACATTGAACACATGTTCCACCCCCACTAATCTAACCTCGTCGCCTTACCGTTGTAAGGCGTCTTGGGATATGGTCCCAGATGCTGTTACACAGCCGTCGGCCGACCTGAGCATGTTTTCCAAACCGACGATACTCCGTCGGCGAAATTTAACGTTTCGGCCGGCATGGATCAAAATTACGCGAGAAACGTGTCCATTGTACGCTTAACGGCACGTAGTATAATCTAACATGATACTTAATATTTCATCGTATTTCACGCGAGAATCGCTCAAATATAAACTAACAATCGTGATCGAGTATAATTCGCGTAATATCAATGGTCGTAAACCTTTTTTTATTTTGTTTTTTCATCCTTTTTTTTTTGTAAATTTCTATCGAAACCTCTTTTCGGCGATATCTTAAAACGTTAGCCATGGCAACCGTGAGAATCTGCTTCTTGTATTTCTCATAAAAAATGCATGTTAAAGAGAGAGAGAGAGAGAGAGAGAGAGAGAGAGAGAGAGAGAGAGAGAGAGAGAGTTAGGCGCCTATCGGTGGATATTAAAATGCACGATTGTAAATTTTCATTTATTTCATGGCGTAATACCCACGAGGCTGGCGGCGTGCCAAATTGGAAAGCGCAGTTGCAAAGTTCGCCTGGCCGTAGACTTGGCTCGCCGTCGGTCTTGATCCCAGTAGAACGGAATGGTAGAACGCACAGAAGAATATGTATTACGGCAAAGTAATCCAATTCTGGTAAACTTTCTTAAGGTCCCTATTGATTCATCGGACAATCTGCGAAAGAGCGTCTTCACTATTTGCTCCATGATGAAAGGTGATTAGATGATCTTGGATCGTCTCAATTTAGCAAATTACAAGGGTCGAAATGTAAAACGGGTAGGTAACTCTTGGAATAATATACTTTCCTTCCTCGAACATTTTGTTTCTTTTTTTTTTTTGACTACAATTAACAAATGACGTGAATTCATTCTAAAAGAAAAGAAAAATACTCTTAAAGTGATACCCGCGATAAGGATTCCTTTGCGGTAATTTACTTACATTAGTATTTGCAATTGGCAATGATTCGAATTAAATCACAACGATTCATTCCGTAGGAAGGGAACAATTTTCGTTTATCGATAATTGTACTGAACGACAAGATTAAAGGATGTTACAGGAATGTCGTAGAGATTTCTTTCTTTTAACGGACACTACGAACAACGATACATGAGTAAACGATGGAAGAGATAGGAATTCAAAGGAGAATTTTCCGATTTGCGCGTAGCCTTCAACCTGGCAAGATTCCAAATTGAAAAATACATTCGCGATGCTTTCTTTGCTCTCCTCGTCCTAGGCAGGCGGATCTACGAGAGGGTGGTTTAGGGTAAAGAAGAGAAAGAAAGAAGGGAGCCGAATGATATAATGGATTGTGGAAAATGCGGGTTGAAAGTTAGGGGTTGAAGGGGCTCTCTCTCTCTCTTTCTTTACGTGTAGTAGTAACGTAGCGTCGAGAAAGAGGCGGGGGTGGATTTATAATGAAAGCCGTGGAGTTGGACTTGGATTTGTGAGGGTACTGTTACCCTCTAAGGCAAGCAGAAGCAGTAGCAGCAGCAACCAGCCAACCATCCAGCTAGCTAGATAGCAGGCGAGTCAGTCTGTGATCCAAGCAGCCAACCGAAGAAGCAGCAGCAGCCATCTACGGACGGACAGCTATCTTCCTATCCACCTTCCTTGTTGATCTAATACCTCAACAAGAAATCCAATCGCCACGTGATCTGTATAATGGCCGTGCTAAAACCCTCCTACCCTCTCTTATCACCACCCTTTCAAGATCCCATGGGTCGAATTGCAAACAACGAACCCGGCCCACCTATCACGTTTTGCACCTTCAATTCGCCGAGTAAGTCTCTCGACAATACATTCGGATGATATTCAGGATCGTTCGCAATGCCAATGGTGATACTTCCGTGCTTGGTTATTACTACGACTTAATTAGTAGACGATGTAAGACATTAGAGGTGAGAGAAAACGGAAATTTAATTAGATTTAACAGAAACAATCAGTAGTATCGCTACCCTGCTAAACCATAAGAGGCTGGAAAAATGGTTTCCTCCTTAACGGAGAACAACAAATTCAAGATGCACATTATTCGAGAGAACATAGCTACCTACCACTTTCCACCGATTTCAATTCATGCGAATAATAAGATGCGTACGTATCTAGAAATTCGTAGAAATGTTTCTCTAACGTTCGAAATCAAACGAAATCCAAGGTTGAACGGTACCAATGGAATTTATTTTAAATTTGTATAGAAAGACATTAAGTAGAAGTATGAAAGGAAGACCGTAGAAGTATGAAAGGAAGTGAGTAGACGGTAGCGTGGACGTGGTCCAAAACGAGAATCACTCGTATGCATTATAACGCTCGCGTTGATGAGAGGAAGGTACATTCGTGAGCGAGACTAGGATATGCCCAGGCAGTCCCTCAGTGGCTCGTTAAAGCATTTGCATTTCATTTCGCCTTCCCTCTCTCTGTCCTCTCGTACTCTCTCTCTCTCTCTCTCTCTCTCTCTCTCTCTCTCTCTCTCTCTCTATGTCTTTCTCTTTCTCATTCGCCCTTCTGTAAGAGGCAAACCCCTCTTTTCCCGTATAAATATTAATGCAACATCCTCTTCTCTCTCTCTCTCTCTCTCTCTCTCTCTTTCTTCCTCTCAACGGTGGTTTTTGTTCCTCCTCTATCTTCGAGAACCGCGCTCTCCTACTTGCAGTACTTTGAATGCTGATGTGCTACGGAACCTCTACGTCGTTCCACTCTTCCCTCTTCCCTCTTCCCTCTTCTTCCCTCTTTCCCTCTTCCCTCTTCTCTATTTCCCCTTTCTTCTTCTTCTTCTCCTTTTCCTACTACTCTCCGGTACTCGCAGGAGCACGCGCTCGCGGCCCACGCTCGGTAATGAACTACGATTTATGAATACATTTCCCGGCTTGTCTACATTGGCCACATTCACGAGAGATAAAAAAAAAAAAAAAAACAGAAAAAAGCATAAAAAAGGAAAAAAACAGCAAAAAAAGAAGAGAAGAAATGTTCAAAAAGGACGCTATTTATCGCGTTGGAAATCATATATGCGAGCGACTTTAGATAAGACGAATCGTGAAAGGTGGGAGGTAACTCGAACGTTAATCAAAGAAATATCTGAAACTGTCTTGTGTAACTCTACTCGTATATATGTATGATAACACTTAGCAGCGTACGTTTTTGCGCGGGACAATGAATCGTAAACGTTTAATATATTGAATATCGTATGGAATAAAGCTTATATTTAACATATTTAAAAAATTTTATTGAAAAAACGAACGTGTCGATTTATGTGAAAATATACCAAGCAGTCTATGCGTTAGGAAAATATCGTTAAGCAGACCTCCAATCGAATTCATTGAAATATATTCATAAATTTGAACATTCATCGTCCAGAGGGAAGTTGTATTCCAAGGGATGGAGTTCAAATGAGATCGTTCGAAATCGATATGAGAGGAAGAAAAGAAAGAGAGACAGAGAAAGAGAGAGAGAGAGAACGAGAGAGAGAGAGAGAGAGAGAGAGAGAGAGAGAGAGAGAGGAAGTAGCGATTTATTCAGAAAGAAAGGCTAGATCGATCGAAGAAGGAGAAAGAAAGTATAAAAGAAAGAAAGAAAGAAAGAGAAAGAGAGAGAGAGAGAGAGAGAGAGAGAGAGACGGTCGTTTTCGAAAAAGAAAGGGGGCTCTCGAAAGGATCGGAAAATGTAAATTTCCACATTTTACGAATTTCAAAAGACGTGCTAAGGAAGAAGGCGCTCATAAGCACGAAGACGGTAAATATACAGGAATAGTTCCGTGGGAGCTTCGAAATGGTGAAGGGTGAAGACGGAGATAGAAGTAGGAAGGAGAATAACGAAGAAAGAGATGGAGGAAGAGAGAAAGAGAGAAAGAATGAGAAAGAGAGAGAGAAAGAGAGGAGGGTGGTTCCCGGGTATATGCAGGGCGGTAACGCGATAAGATGGGCCTCTGCATTGCCGGCATGATTGCCTCTATGGCACATCGAGGCAATCCCCGCGGCTACGTGCCCGACATACATCCGGTTCCATCTTACTTTCCTTTTCTTTTTTCTTCAAGAAGCTCTCCTTCCTTTCTTACTTCGCCGTCGGCGAGGAGACGGAGACGGAGACGGCGACGGCGACGGCGCCGTGCATTCGCCCGAGGAAAAGAGAGAGAATCTTAGATATGCAAGGCGATCCCGGCCGCCGTGCAGCCATTGCATATTTAAATGGCACTTTGAAAATTCTACGCGTATATCATTCTTAATTGGACGAGTTAAACGCGTGCCGAGCGGATTAATGCCGGATACTACGATAAGACACTAATTTTAGTCCCGTTCGGTATCTCGGAATTCAAAGTTCGAATAGCCATCATGTAGAAATTGTTGCTAATGTTTCTTTTTTTCCTTTTATTTTTCTTTGTTCTCTCCTCCCTCTTTCTCTTTCTCTCTCTCTCTCTCTCTCTCTCTCTCTCTCTCTCTCTCTCTCTCTCTCTCTCTTTCCTTCGATTAAACTCAAACGCGATTTTTCGTATCGCGTACGTTGCGTTCTTCTCCTTTTTATGATCTTACGCAACTTCTACTTTCGATATATAATAAGTGCATGGTGTATCGGTAATTTTCCAAAAGTTTTCTCCCCTTCGAAGGACACGCCACGTTACTTACTTACGTTTTATATCGAGTATACGGTTAAACGCAGGCCCATTGGTTGCCATCTTAAATTAGCATTAGCCAACGTATCCGTAGTTACGAGCAAACGTAATCTACTATCTGCCGTAGTCATTCCGCGACCGTTTCTCCACCATCCATGTCAGCGAGCTCGCGCGGGTTCGCCTCCGTTTTGCCGAAGGAAGTAACGGAGGGATTCGTTTTCCCTTCGTAATGAAGATCTAGTCGCGTATTTAGGTGGCGAGCAAAGCTTTCCGAGATCGTAACCTTGATATATATGTCTCCCAGCATCGCTCGCTTCGGCCTTCCCTCGTTTCGATTCGTATATCAACCGAAGGAACAGGTAAAGGGAGACTATTACGCTCTAAGGTTTCGTTGAACTTAGTGAAAGCCATTTCGCAGGATTCGTTGTTTATATTTGAAGAAAAGAAACTCGACTACACCCCAGTCTCGCTTTCTTATCGATTTAATAACTCAAACGTAATATCTCAGTGAAATTATTGTAATGATACGACGACGGGTATTCGTTAGAATGTGAAGCAAAACTTATATCGAATATTGATATTCATGATACTTTGAAAATCGATTTCGAAACAATCTAAACGAGCTGGCCGTTTATAGGACGTTGATTTTAGCGGGTGCGAAGAGAAACCGGGAGAGAAAAAGAGAGAAAAAAGGAGAAAAGAAAACGTAGACGCGGTATATCGAAGCGAGTGCCGTTGAAGTATCGCGTCCCGAATTAAAGGAGATTCAGAATAATCCAAACCTCCCACGTTCGGTGGATTTAGAAGGGCGGTATTAGTAAGTCGCGAGGGTGATTTCAGGGTAGCTCCATGGTAAAAGCTACCGGCACGAGGTGGCTGTAGCTCACCGGCGTTTCATTAGCGGAAGATGCTCCCCTGTGGAGTAGGAGGGCGCGCCAAAGAGTGAGAGAGATAGAAAGGGAGGGATAGGAACGCTCGGTTGCTTGCAAGAAGGCAAGAGGTGGAGAACAAGGTAGGCGAAGGCGGGAGAAATGGTATTAGAATCCTGTGCATGGCCGGAGACGCATATATCAGTCAATAACTCACAACCAATGGCGTACACGTTATTCCCTTGGAATCATTTCCCTTGTATATTGGATGTTTCTTTGTCTTGGTAAAAAGGGTCCTCGTCGTCGAGACACACGTTCTTTATTCGGTTGTCGTCTGAAACAAATCGTAAATTATACACACGTAAATTAAAATAATAATATACGTACGTAAATATGAGGATACATTCTGTGACATCTTTGACATAAAATTTCTTTTCGCACGAGATAACGAGTTATAACTTCGTTTTATATGTTTATTTATTTATTTATCTTTTTCTTTTAATTCAATTTCGTATCGTATTATTGTGATAAAAATTGGTGTCGATTGTTAAAGACTGTCGGTAAAAAATGTTTTACAAGCAAAAAACGTTGTAACAAATAACGTTGTATTTTGAATTTTGCAAAAGTTATATTTCGAAAATACGAGTCGTAATATCTTGTTTCTCACCCTCGCGGGACAAGCTCGTCTCTCTATACAGAAACAGTTTTATCCTGGAGTGCCGATCTCGAAGCGACGCCACGGCGCCAATGACATTTACATCCTCGCGAAGCGGCGAGACAAAGAGGAGGGGGTGGTGGAGGAGGGAAAAAGAACGACGGTCGAGATACATCAGCAAAATCGCCACGGAACTGGAGTTAGAGAGACAGAGGGAGGGAGGGTGGGATCGAGATCGCAGTCGCTTTGTCCATTTCGCAGTAGCATAAACGAGAGGCGAGATTAAACCGAGGGTGACGTATGATACGAGTTCACCCACCCATTACTGAAACCCGCAGGTTTTTTTTAGCCACTTCCGGTAGCCAAAAGGGATGCCGAAACGATCATGCGAACAAATTCTGAGTTATAATTCGAGACGAAAAATCAAATAGTGTCAACACCGAAGGATATTATTACGATAGAATTTCATGAAAATGTATTCGTTTAATGGACCTTAATCGAATAATATATCTTTATTATAGAAAATAAAGAAAAATATATTTGATTTACTTATCTATCTCAAATTCTGCAAAAAAAATTTGTCCCAAGGTACCTATTTCAAAGAATATATATATACTTTTATAATGAAAGAGAATACCTATTCACGAAACCCTATAGATTAAGACACGAAATGACCTTGAAAGAAGAGAAAGAAAGGGAGGGAGGGAGAAAGAAGGAAGGGTGCACGATGAGGATCCGTGGGATTAACTTGTATCGCATAGAGCCTGCCGGCAACGTACAAAGGTCGCTCGTAAGTCTTTCGAGATACCTGGCTAACGAAAATTACGATCTTACTAGCACGAGACTCCCATTGCATGGACGCATTAGCCTACCTGGAATCTCCACCTCTCTTTTCTCTATCTCTTTTCCTCTTTTTCGCCTACGCCCATACGCCTACCCAGATTCACGGCTCGAATCTGGTTGGTCGTCGTGTCGCGCCTTTTCTTCCTTTTTTTCTTTTTCTTTTTCATTCCTTCTTTCTCGTTCTCCTCCGTGCACTAACTCAACCTACTGCCATCGATATCTCAACAAGAACAATGACGAAGATTCTGGAAACAGCGGGGCGTAAACTCACAACAGCGCGAAACCATTCGGGATAGAAATAGAGAGAAACAAAGAGAGATGTTAAAGAAGTGCCATTTAAAAATGATATACGATATGAGATATTTATGATCCTCCTTAATCGCTTTATTTCGCATTTTCTCCAAAACCGAACATTTATTTCTATCTTTCGTAACT